>CAHIKZ030002135.1:2235000-2290000 GCA_903632075.3 Acanthosepion pharaonis
ATATTTTGATAACGATCTTAGAAGTGACATGTGCCGCTATTATTGCCAATATCTTTTGAAATATTGTTGGAACTAATTTTTGGTTTTAAGTTATTTTGTACTTCTGTCGTATAATGACCGCTACATATGTCGACATCAGTCAGACAAATGCTATATCACGCTTCTTCTGAGTAGAAATTACACCTGATACTAAAACAGGTGCGTTTAATTGATAAGAGCAAGTTTATTTCGTTGTGAATTGACGCAGACACACACTCACACAAATTCCTATAAACGAAATATGCTGAACAGATCTTGGATTTCTCCAATTCACAAAATCTTACTAAATAACCAAAAATCAATATTTTTCTTTAAACTCGTTCCTGTCGGGCCGAGATATTTTCAGCATTCCAGTTGCATACACCTATACACATATCATATTCAAAAGTGCTTAGAAACACGCGCACTCGCTCACTCGCACACACACACATAAATAGTTTCAAATTATTTCTAAGTACGAGATTTATAGGTGAAGAGTGCTCAATACTGGAGATAATGCATATACAGGGTGTAACAAAAATATTTTTACAAACTTTGGGGGCGGGTCATCACACTAAAATAAGGAAAAATGTTCATATAAATACATCTTCAAATCATTCGTTTTTGTGTTATTAAGTTTAATGCTTACAGTAGAAGCTAGTAAATGTACAATCCAAGATAGAATACAAAAATACTTTTACAAACTTTGGGGGCAGTTTCCTGACTTCAAAATAATGTAAAATTTCCATATAAACATATAAGTCTAAAAGGCCATCGTTGTACCTCAAAACAGAAACATATGACAATTTTTTTTCCAAATATCCTTCGCTTGCTTCTACACACGCATGCCCCCGTCGGATCATTGACTGTCGAAGCCTTTCAAATACTCCCAGACGGTGTCGAATGGATTCGCAGGCTCGCATGACACGTTGGTGAAACGTCTATGTACTATTAATGTCTGCTGCATAAACCAACTGATCTTAGTTGGCCCTACAATTAAAAATCGAAAGGACCGAGGTTGGATGAACGCGCAGCCATGGAACCGGTCCCCTCTCTTACCTAATGCATCTTTCATGGTAGATGTCAGCAATGTGACTAAAATGTGCTGGTGCATAATCAAACATATATTTCGTATTAGCAGCTCTGGAAGTGTGTGTTCGAAATCAAGTCCCTGTAGACAGTTCTTGTGAGACGTACTGGGAGAACATATGGACTTACCAAAGAGTAACCTACAATTCCAGCCCACACATTAATTGTAAACTGATACTGGAGTCTAACATGTACTGTACCATGGGGATTCCGATCTGCTCACAAATAGTGGTTGTGTAAATTTGTTATTCCATCTCTTCCAAATGTTGCCTCATCCGTAAACAAGACTGAAGAGACAAAAAACGGCAGTTTGTGCAATAAACCATCAGTAAAAGTTATCTGTAGTGAGTGATCAGAGGGAGAAAAACCCTGCACACGTTGCAAATGATACGGATAGAGGAGCTGCTCTGGAGATGCGGTACTAGGAGATGTAGTTGACGTGTTCTGATAACTGGTAGTAGTACGAGCGGAGTTTGTGGTGCCACGGATCCTGTCTCAGCAACGCAACGATAAACAACAGCAAAGGTTGAATGACTACTATCTTCGGACTGGAAACGCAATCTGATACAGCCGTGCAGCCTCGATTCCATTACCATTCACGCGGCCGTATATAAAAATCATATATACCTGCCCACGATATCCTGCCATTGTTAACTCACTACGACACACGATAAATGCCGAAGACAGAATGTAACCTAATCTACATGGAAACAGCACCATCTCCGATAAACTTTCTTTAAACTTAATAATTCAAACATGAAGGATTTGTGGCCATGTTTATATGAACTTTTATCTTTGTCTTGGTGTGAAGAATCCGCCTCCAAAACTTGTAAAAGTATTTTTGATACACCCTGTATATATAAATATCGTGAATATAGAAAGCAACAGCATGGTGATTAGCAATTCTATCCCTCAGTCGAACCATGGAAGATGAGAGTTTCAATTCGCTTGAGATGTGAAAACCGTAATCACCAATCAGCGTTGATTTCTACACACACACACACACACACACACACATATATATATATATATATATATATGACAGGTATAAACTATAGCAAATTGCTGATGCCGTTGTTGAGGAGATTCAAGGTGGCGTCTACATTTGGATACCCAAATTACAAAAGTCAAATGGATATATATATATATATATATATATATATATATATATATGTGTGTGTGTGTGTGTGTGTGTGTGTGTGTGTGTGTGTGTGTGTGTGTGTGTGGAGTACAAACACTTACATGAGTTTATTGTTTTTTTCCTAGTCGGTGATTCATTATTCCACTGAGTGGTCTACATTGATATGATGGTGCTGTGACTTGTAATGCTGCTGATATGCACACTTTGTTGCACACTTTCTTGCACGAAATACAAGGGAAATTAGGATAAATATCATAGTGTTAGGAGATTGCGTCGTCGTTGTAGGGACGTATATAACCTATTAAGCCAGAGTTCGAGAGGAATACACGAAAAACTACCAGAGTGAGAGTCCATTTAGTACCTTTTCTTGAGAAATGGTTTTACATTCTCCATGGAGCAAATATATTCAATTCTACCTTTCTCCAATTCGTTAATACCAGTTGTCAGTAGTGTATTCCAAGTAGAATTTGAGGCGTAAGATCTTCCCAAGCGTCGGTGCCTATGCTTTCCATCCTTGAGGCCGTATTTGTAGCGTTTGTGTGATTTGCCCTGTGGACATTTGCCTTGTACCAGTTCACCATACAGCGCTTGTTTTTAAGTTGGCTGTCTTCTAAGCTTACTAAGTGAGCAGTCAATCTCAGTCTCCACTTCAGAACTATGGACTCGATGCTCGTAAGTTTTTTTATCGAATATTCTTCATCGCGATATTTTCAGTATCTGATGAAAGTATTTCGACAGAAGCATTCCAGGCGCTGTATATGTCTACTATATGTTGAAAAGGTTTTCAGATGTTCTGAAGCAGATATAAATACCAACATTATTTCCAGCAAAAGTAGAACGATTGTAGATAAAATTGCAAAAAGTGGTGGTGCTAAGTGATCTCCCTGCTTCACACCATTTTCGATTAAAGTTGAATTTAACAACTCTCCATTTACATATACTCATGTTTTCATATTGTCAGGTAAAGGAATGATGTATCCTGTGAATTTCTCTGGATACCCTTGCTTCCGAAATATACTATACAGAGCTTGTTTATTGACTGTATCAATACCTTTCATAAGTTCGATGAAAGGTCAAGATGTTGTCGTGTACACTGTTCCTGAACCTGCCTAGTAGTATATGTCACATCTACTTTACCGCAATTTAAAGGGAACAAATACCAAAGATTTGGGCAGATTTGGTGCAACGGACTTCAACAGTCGAATTAAGAAGTGTTATTTCAAATATATTTCTAACAAGTGACAAAAGGGAGATGCCATAAAATTATCACTGATTTCCTTTGAACCCCTTTTAAACAGAAGTATTTCTTCACTCTTAAGAGTGGGGGGTCGCTTACCATACCAAATCATTAGGTAATGAAAAGAAAACAGTTAGAAAATCTTTTTTCCAACAGGCTCTACCAGTTCAGAAAAATACCACCTCCACCATCGTTCATCTATATATATATATATATATATATATATATATATATATATATATATATATATATATATATATATATATATATATATATATATATATATATATATATATATATATATAAGTAACTATATATATATTAGTAACTATATTCAGTTGGTGAAAAAATTCGCAAATATAAATATCGAAACAAATTGGTATCTGGGAAAAATACTGGAAAAAAATTAAAGAAATAGAAACATCCGATCAGTGCGAAAACAAATCGTCTAGTGCTTTAATTTCCAGTCCAAAGGAAATACCCCAATCGAGTAAATAGTGATTTTCTATGCGTATGTGGCACAATGCCGAAAGTAGGGGTGAGCCCAGTAAGGATTGAACTTACTATTCAGTTGTAACTGTTCTAGCGAGACAAGCTTACTAACATTACACCGCCTCGTGGTACGCCCCTATCGAGTAAATAAGATAAAATATAAAGTTCTAAATACGCTAAGTAGAGCAAATAAATAAAGAACAAAAATAAAAAAAATCCGAAAGAGCCAGGAACTACCTACCTAGGTTTCACCTAAATGGATCTTCAGTGTAAGCTGACTGAAAGGATATAACAAGGAACATATTTATTGATTAACCCCCATATATATATATATATATATATATATATATATATATATATATATATATATATATATATATATATTTATTTATTTATTTATTTATTTATGGATTAGGTGCCTCTAATAATCCGGTATACATAAGGTTTAATTGAATTTTCATAAAAGAAAAATCTTTCTTGAAGCTTTCATTTTAGCTATAAATTAAAGTTAGAGGATTATTATTTTTAATTCCAGAAAGCGTAATAATGTGGTGTATTTCAAATAGAAATTAGAATAATCTTTATTCGATTCATTTTTTTTTTTTCAGAAAAAACAATCGAAACAATATTTTGACATATTTGTAAACAAAAAATCATGAAAAAATAAAATGCATATGTCTGAAACATTATTAGTGGAAAATTAGCAAATTTTAAGATAAATTAATTTGTTCTTAAACTTACTTATAGCATAATACAGGCATTTCTTAACCATGGGGTCTTATTATTCTCACGTCTCCATCGATATATTGACGGCCCAAGCAGTTGATAGGTTAAGTATGGTGGACGAGAATTGACATAAATTTACGAATTCTAAGTAAAAACTTTTTTTTTAAATACTGTGTAAATCAAGCCCTTCTTTTGAATAACATTACATAAATCATTGATTTACCTCTATAATGGTATTTTATTAATTATCTCAGTTATTAAATTAAAAATTTAACAACTAAGATAATATAATAATTCTAATATTATCTCAGTTATTAACTTCTTAATTCAATAACTGATAATATAATAAAATGCAATAATAGAGGTAACTCAATAATTTGAAATTTTATGGTATTTATTATTAATTTATATTTTTTAAGGTCCTATTTTTTCATTTTATTCTTTATTATTAATTGTTATATCCTGATAGTTATGAAACGTTAAAGTTATTTATTAAATATTTAAAGTACTTAAATTTTGTTATTTAACCATAATCCAATGTCTCAAACAATATTATATGAAAAAAATGGCTACCAGGCATAACAATTATAAGACTTATCGGTATGCTTTGTGGCCCTGAAAAGGCTGTTTTTCTCTTTAGTTACCATTTCAACCGTCCTTGGAAGGGAAATTGCCTATAGCCGAAAATGTTAATGTGAGCGGAGTTTTCCGTAAGGGAGATAACTCTTGAAATACGTGATCTATTAACGATAATGTCACGTATAAAACAAACACACACACACAAAAAAAAGAAAATTTAGGCACAAAATTATTTTTTTAACTATTTTAAAAATTTTGGGGTGATGATTCGTATTAATCTTTTCAATTTTCACTTAGTATATATAGTCTTCACTTAATAGCTTAACCTAACTTTGATGATGAAGAAATTTTAAAACATTTTTGAAATTTTATAAATTATTAAAATTAAAAAAAAGAAAAACGCAAACAATTCTTGAAAAAATTTATTATTCATAGAATTTTTTTCTTTATACTATAATATCCGTAATATATATTATTTATAAAAGCAATTAAAAACTTATCTAATTAAATAATTAGATAGTTTTATTACAGTTTTTTTTTTCAATTTGGAGCAGATTTTCGGGAATTTGATGATGATTTACATTCTTCAAGAAGTCATTGATGAAAAACATTTGGTTGACGATTTTAATTTCTATAAATTTCATGAAATTAAATAAGTGGAGGCTAACAGATTTTTTAAAAATTTATGTCTTTACCAAGATTTTTTAAAAATATTAATTTCAAAAAAGTCCTGAAAGTTTCATTAAAATCCGATAAGTATTTGATTTTTGCAAGACTTTCCAAATTAATTTATTTTACCGAAAAACAGGGACAGAAATGTCCATTACCACCTCTGTTACACCCTTGACTCATACAGAAATTATTTTTAATAAAAATTTCGAACGTATTAGAAAGGAATAAAAGATTTTTAAAAAATACTTCGTTCTTTCCCCTTAATAATAATTTTTGACGATAAAAGAAAAAATGCTTTTACTAAGTTTGTGGCCTTTTTTCATCATGGCATGCTCTTTTTTCAGCGAATTATTGGAGGTACATAGTATAATCTTAATCCTATTACATAATACATTATTTCAAGAAACAAAATAAACGTATTTATAAGAAATTTCTAAAATTTATTTTGCTAAATGAACTGATTATTTTTTCTTTCCTGTGTTTTTTAAACCTCCCAAAAAATCGCAAAAGCGAAGCTTCTCAATCTTGCAATGATGACCGTACTTTAATAAGCTGGTTTAACTTACTGTTACAGAAAGAATACAGTATTTGTTTTAATCTCCCAAAACGACAAAAAGAACACCGTAAAATATTGTCAAAACTTACTTCTGCCAGGTCTGTTTTAATTAAATCAAATTTTCTTTTTGATTCCTTTCTTTGGAACATCTTCAGCAATTAGTTGGCGGTTGATCCCATTTGAAATCACTGCATGTGAACGCGTATGACGCATGAATTCAGATTTTGCCGCATTATGGCTTGTGATGATTCTGCCTTGAGGTCAATGATTTTCTTTCTTGGTTCTTGTTATTTCTAGCTTCTCTATCATTTTTTTACTTCCCGAGATGAAGAACTTACATTGGCATTGGCATCTTTTTGTTGTAATCACGAAATCTTTACCCTTCTGTTCTCAATTCTTTTTTCAAAACGCAATGCACTTGTTGATTTTACCGACGATTTCATTTTGCTTATTTTCTTTCTCATTCTTTGCATTTTTATATTCTTTTTTTACCGTTATTTTATTTTTTTTTACTTCTTAAAAACATGAATTATATGAATTCAAATTATATATTCTGATACGGGAACATTCTATATGTATTCTAATATAGACAATGACGTGAAGAAAGTAGAAATACACTAGCATATAGATTTCCACAGATACACATTTCTGTGTCTATCTATCTATCTATCTATCTATCTATCTATCTATCTATATATATATATATATATATATATATATATAGATAGATAGATAGATAGATAGATAGATGTGTGTGTGTGTGTGTGTGTGTGTGTACAAATCGCAAACACAATATTATTTATTATTAATGATGCAGACCTTAAATTTTTGCTCAATTTTTGAAGTATTTTCTCCATTCTCTTCTTTTTTTTTATTTTCAATTATTTTCTTCTGTCTTTTTTTTTTTCCTTGTTGAAAATGTTCATTCTTTATTTATTAGCTTGGCATCTCTTTCTCGCAATTTCTTTTCTGAGTTTTTCACTTTGTTTTACTTTTTCTGTTTTTTATTCGCTTTTCTTGCCGATTTCTCTCTCTCTCTCTCTCTCTCTCTTTTACTTCTCTCACCAAATGTCCTTTCGACGCACAGTTTCCCTTCTCGTTTACTGAATAATTTCCCTATTTGTTCATCATCTTTCATCTCCAGCCTTGATATTGTGTTTCACAATAGGGAAGCATTACTTAAGTCTAAACAACTCGAAGAAATTATGCGTTCGCCTTCATGTGGTGTCCTTTTTTCTCCTTTTATGTACTGGGGTAGTTTTTTTCTCTCCTTTCTGGATTTTTATTCACTTTTAATGAGAAGTTTTCGAAATTTCTGGTTTCGCTCAGTGGTCAGAGTGCCAGAATAATGATTCAGAGCCTAAGATAACACCAAAAGTAAAATGGAAAATAATAAATAGAACAAGAACTTGTAAAACCTGGGATGACCCATGCCCTTTATGCCTACACGAAAAATACACATCATTAAGTTTCTAAATAATGAAAAGTTATTAAAACATAGGCAGGAAGCTAACGGGTTTTTTTGGCCGACATCAACAAATTTTCGCATTAAATAATTAGCATAAAAAAATAGGTAAATAAATAAATTCCATAGTTTAATAAATATATAGTTTAATAAAAGTCTTAAAAGCTTAGCCAAATCATTAAATAGAAAAAACCCTTTGTGAAGTCGTCAAAAAACAAATTGTAGTCCAGTACAACTCGTTTCTATACCATCTATATCTATATCCATTAGAATAAACAAATAAATAAAGAGATAAAACAAAATCCTCTCGACACTTAACGACCTGCCGTCGCGCCATGAAATTTCTTCCGCTGTAAACTAACTAGACGGTGACCGCCACCATTATCTTTGAAATAGATACCCCACTGTACTTTGCCATAACCTTTCTGTTATAGTGGAACACACCTATTCTATAGTTAATAGACTCTCCCACCTATAATAAGTAGGAGTCGCTCAGTGAGTTGTACGGATGGAGAGGAACCCGAAGGAGGCTACGGCGAAGGGCGGAGTCTCCTTCGGGGAGGTAAAACCGGCCCTGAACCCGTTTAGGCGGGATCAAATGGGCATATTTTTGGGCCGAGCCCACGGGCTCGGGAAAACCCACAATAAATAACCGACCTTGTGTCACATGTTTCCCCAGTGGGGGGAGACTGAATATTGTCAGTCGACCCAGTACTTTCTGAGCGACTGTTCGGTTGTACTCTCTTCCTACGGACGGGAGGAACCCGAGGGAGGCTACGCAGAAGGGTGGTGTCTCCTTCGGGGAGGTAAAACCGGCCCTGAACCCGTTTATACGGGTTCAATGGGCATATTTTTGGCCGAGCCCACGGGATCGGGAATGCCCACGTTAAAAAGGCCTTGTGCCACATGACACCCTCGTGGGGGGTGGGTGACTGAATATCGTCAGTCGACCCAGTACTTTCTGAGCGACTGTTCGGTTAAACTCTCTTCCTACGGACAGGAGGAACCCGAATGAGGCTCCGCCGAAGGGCGGAGTCTCTTTCGGGGAGGTGAACCGGCCCTGAACCCGTTTATACGGGTTCAATGGGCATATTTTGGGCTCGGAAAGCCCACGTAAAAAAGGCCTTTTGCCACATGACACCCTCGTGGGGGGGTGACTGAATATCGTCAGTCGTTGCCGGACGACCGTTAGTCGGATACTAAAAGTATCAGAGACCACCACTAGATTTCTCTGCGTCATACCTATTATATCAAGTTCCTAACGTTTTGTACGTCGAACCTATTTTAGGACCGACTTAGTACAAATACAAGCCTCCACTGTGAAATCACTCCATAACACTTTCCGAAGGTGACGAATCTGTAGATAAGAAATAACGTTCTGACCACCTAACCAAGATCGCGGGCCTAGCCGTTTCCATAATAATTAATGTTGCAATGGACCAAACTTATAAACACGAGCAAACCACAAGATAGCTTATTCCTAAATTTTCGCTTGAAGATGAAACGGGTCCCAACACCTTGATTCAGCTTAATTTTAATAATTATATTGATGGTTTCGGCTCTCGTTTTTGAAACATGAGAACTCTTATGTAGCGAAGGAATCATATTTTTTAAAAATATTATAATATAAGCTCTACTTATGTATGGAGCACTGTCTTCTTAAAAATAAAAACAACAATACTAAGGAACTCCGGATTATTTACCTGACGTGTTCCTTCTCTGCATACTTGCACATATATATATATATATATATATATATATATATATATATATATATATATATATATATAAGAAATATGTTGTAGTGGTTCCAACGAGAGAAAAGTATATATATTAAAAAGAAGAGAAGAGAGGTGCCGCAAACGTTTTTGGTTGTAATGTGGATTTATTTAGAAAAAAATATTATGCTTTGTTTTACATAATTTTACGACACGTGTTTCTGGTCTCGCAACCGTCTTCAGGTAAAAGGGCGGTGATTTCAACATATTATTAAAAATAATTATTTTTTTCCTTATGTTCAATGTTAAATATAAAGAAATTCGGATTACCAACACACAAACAGAGAATGTCTCATATCGTGTCGTAAAATTATGTAAAACAAAGCATAATATTTTTTCTAAATAAATCCACATTACAATCAAAAACGTTTGGGGCACCTCTCTTCTCTTCTTTTTAATCTATATATATATATATATATATATATATATATATATATATATATATATATTGAACAAAAAAAATATTAAAAAATTAAAATCTTCAGACACACTGGGTTGTAGATTAATATTCTTTCGTTTTTTTTTTATTATTTCATTTAGATTCCTCGACTAGTTTCGCCAAAATGGCCATCATCAGGAGAAGAATATTTCTGCTTGCTGGTAGCAAGAAAATCCTACAGAAATCCTACAGAGAATATATATATATATATATATATATATATATATATATATATATATATATATATATATATATATATATATATATATATATATATATATAAAGAGAGAGATTTGTATATTTGTTTTTGTATGGTTGGGCGTGTACATGTCAGATACTTTTCTATGTATTTGTATAAATATGAAAGAATATTATTCTCTAATATTGACACCAGGATGCATTCTGAGGAAGCTGTTTAGGTTCTAATTCACTTATAGACAATACACAACAAGTTAAAAACGAATATATGCATCTATATACGAATACATACAAACACATGTATTCATGCATTCTTTTATATTATTTTATAAGCACGCATATACATACTCATCTATCTATCTATCTATCTATCTATCTATCTATCTATCTATCTATCTATCTATCTATACGCACGCGCACACACACACACACACACACACACACACACATATATATATATATATATATATATTAATATGCTAATAATAATTATACATTTTCCGTTATTATAGATCGAGTACTGTTTTATTACTACCATCATTCAATTTATTTTTTATTGCATAATGTTTACGCAGAAGAACTTGGAGAATTTAAATAATTTTCTTTTTTCAGGTCCCCGAATTACAGAAAGTCTGCTGTGAATTGTAAAATAGACATGCGATAAACCTAAGACAATATTTAATTAAAAAATCCTTTAATTGCTTTTATGAATAAGCTATGCGTTTATCCTAGCATGAAACAAACTGTAATCGTCATGCGTGAAATAAATTGTGTTTGCATCAAACTGTCGCTGCTGGGTGTTGACCTCACTGTCCACTTATATAGAAAAATGAAGTGTAAAAAAATTAGTTATAGTACAGCAACTAATTCCACCCACCCCCGACTTGTAAAAATAAATGTATGATGTATATTGATGTAACATGTAAAGATATAGTATAATTGTGGCAGTGGGACGTGAACAGGATTTAATAGCGTTGAACTAAAGATTGAGTCAATGGAGCCAGAAAGTTGTAGCATTCTATATCCGAAGTAACAAATTTCTCTAGGATTTTATCAGACTAGATTAACAAGGGAAAATATCAGCATCACGTGAAACACCCAGACGAACATGAAAGAACAGGTCTATAGGTGACTAAAAATGATATTAGTATTCCGTCAATTTTCCCACTGCAACGCTTAAAACCCCACCGTATACACTGCCATTTCAAGGCCAACATTATCGAAACCACGATATCGGTTACTACTTGTCACCTGAACTATGGAATACCATCATTGGAGCGTAACATACTGTGGCTGTGTCACTTGATCAAGTTTACATCGCTTTCTTACAGAGAGACAATTACAAGAGGCTATATAACGAGCCTGTCAGTAGGTGTTGTGCAATCTAATGAGGAAGGTGTGGTATACGTTCTGTTGGAATACTTAAGTACCAATAGCGAGAGTGGAGCACACAAATCATGTTACAGACCATTTTCACCACATTATGATTGTCCCATTTTCCGTATCTATTTCCATCTTGTGCATATAAAACTGATTCCAGGAAAACTCCAGATATTCCAGCTATGGCAGACAAATAAAACATTAATATTTAATGATATATTTGAAATTCTAATAAATGTTTTCAGTAATATGAAATAATTATTAATACTAGTGCGACTGTCCAGAGTGACAGAAATAATATATTGACAATTAATATACAATTCCATGTAAGTATAAGTTTAGGAACTACGTTTCATTATATATTATCAAGTCTTACACACACAGGCCAGTATATATATATATATATATATATATATATATATATATATATATATATATATATATATATATATATATATATATATATATGAAAGAGAGAGAGAGAGGGAGAACTTGTGAGTTTATTTTAACTTCATCTGAGGAAAGGAGAAAGAAGAAGGCACAATGAAAACTCCCATTCACTGAGACAGACTGGAGGAGAAATATCAACGAAAACATTCTTTTTTTTTTTACATAACTAAAATAATCAGTGAGAAATGAAATGAAATAATTCAATAGAAGCAAATCCTTTGAATACTTTTGTATCTAAGTTTACATTTTCTACCATGGCAACGCGAATTCAGTTGAAACTGACAACCGCATATAGTCAGCCGTCTACGTCAATGGTCTTTCTTCCACACTCTATAAGATGGATGGGAGCCACTATCACCCAAGGATATCGGACAATCAATCCCATCCTTTATCAGTCATCATTACCTTACATTTTGTCATTTACTTACTTTTTCTTAGACATTTGGAACCTGAGAGAAAATAGAAGAGGTTGGAATGTTTCGAAAATAATATATGAAAGGAACAGAATTTCTGATTCTCCCTTTTGAAAGCAAGAATATTAAATATTTTAGAAACGTTATTCTTTACTTTTAAAATTATTCACGAATATACACTTTTTCATCTATGCTTTCTACTTTTATTTCTTATACAATAGTAGAACCAAAGTAAAATTGATACAAGTATAAATAGTGGACAAATGTCGTGGATTGTCAGATGCAATATGTATTTATGTACACACACACACACACACACACACACATATATATATATATATATATATATATATATATATATATATATATATATATGTGTGTGTCTGTATGTGTGTTTGTGTAAGAGTTTGCGTCCTCTGACGGACATTATCAAACGATATGCAAGGATTTTATTTTGCAATAATTATTTATAAATAGAAGTATAAGTGTTGTTAGTTTTTCAAATTTTTCAAAATTTAAGAGACGCTCATAAATAATCATCGGGTTAGCTGTAACGTCTAGGTAAATTATGGAGGATGCTAAGTGACGTAATTCAATGTCTAATAAACGAAAGTTAGTAAATTCTTTCCATTTCTTAACATTTTTTATAGTTATGTATGTTGGGTTGGAATAGGAGATATTTGAAAATATCTAGGGCGCAGATTTATATTTTCACAAGATTCAACAGCACTCTTGAGAATTGTGTCTTTTAATGAGTGTAGTATTCTTTAGATCAAAGTAGTGGTTGAATTTATTTCTATGTATAACTAATTTCTGAAAAAAGAGCGGGGTCGATCTGAAATATCAAATATAAATAAATACTTTCATAAAAAAAACATTATTATTTTTTAATTTGCAACTTTTAGTTGTTTTTATATATATATATATATATATATATATATATATATATATATATATACCCATGTATAGAGACACTTGCTATGTTTGCCATATATTACTTTAGATCTGTTAAATGTATGTGTATGCTTGAGCACGTGTGTGTGTCGGTTTTACTATATTTTCATATACATAGGCAAATATGGTAAAGGAAAACGAACCACGAATTTCAATGGCCCCCTGAAAAATGATGAGAAACACTTCCGCTTTGACAGGAAGAGTTTATGTCTCCTTTCGTAGAAAGCCGAAAGAAAGAAGTTGCTGCTTGCCTAATATTTTATTTGGCCAGATTTCATATTAGCCAAAATAGCACCGCTTGCTATCTTGGCCAACGAGAGGCAAACGGCAAGACATTTCCTCCAAGTAATCATTAATCTAAAAGTAAATATATAAATAAAAATCGAAAAGTTCAGTATAACGAATGAACACCAGTTTGAGGGACAACACTGGATTATTAATCGACCTAAAGAAAGTACTTCCTGCTTGGCCATTCTTATAACTAAACCCAAGAATTGCCCTCACGAAGATTTGTGGTGACGGTGCGAGTCAACGCATCACTAATGTCGCTGCAACCTGGCTATAGTGATCATAATGACGACAGCGATCGATCAGAATCACTGAAGATGAATGGAATAAAGCATTAGGTGGTATTACTGATTGTGTTGTCTTAATTTAGATACGTATGTAAATTATGTATGCGTACATGTATGAACTCGAATATAGACGAACGTAAATGGAAGAGAGGGCAGAAAACTTGTTTGAAATCCATTCATCACACTTTTATATATATATATATATATATATATATATATATATATATATATATATATATATATATATATATATATATATAAGTTATTTACGTATCTACACTGACTCATATATACACACAGACACCGAGAGACATTTACATACACACTCATGATTTGATTTGTACGAAATTCATTCTATTTTATTACGCCCAGGAAAATTACGAAAACTCTTTATTAAAATTGTTTATGATATAAAGAAGGAGAAAAAATAACTTCATATTGTTTTCATCTTTTTCACTGGCTGTAACTTAATATACATCACAGAATTTTACGAAATGTGCTGAAGACTCTTCCGGTATACTTTTGAAACATCACACGCTGCCAAACAATGCCAAATTCAAAAGTCTGATCACAAAAATATTTGAAATATTTATTAGTTTGCAATTTTTCAGCTTTGTTAACAAACTTGTATTTGAATATTATAATACTATAAAGAAAAAGAGTAGCCTGAATGAAATCGAGGCTGCTAAAAATATTAAAATAAGTATAATTAATGTAAAAATGATTTACATTATAATTTTGCTTATGTAAATAATGAGCATTAATCATTAAATAACCTCTAAAAGTAATTTGATAATATGCCGTGAAGAAAAGTTCAAACGGAACAATCCAGATAACGTTCCTTTGTGCATGAAAATGTTAATAATTTTTTTTTAAATTTATACTTCACAATACAATATCATGCACTCTATACTACAAGATCTTCACTGGGTTATAAATTGGAGAAACCAATAAATGTAAAACTAGAAACTCCGATTCTATTTTGACGTTCTTCTTTTTCATTTCATTAAAACTTTGTTTAGTTTTATGCAAATTTTGTTATAGATAAACAAAGAAGAAACAAAGAAGAAACAAGACGAAACTGAGGCAATCGATGACAAAGATGCATGATTTATTTTTAAATATATATTTTTTTTTAAATGGACCAGCCCCTTAAACTCACTTTTATACACAGAAATAAGAGTGGCTATTAAAACCTGACACCCAAAAGCAAGTTATTTTCAGTATGAACAAGATTACCAATAGGGACAGATATTATGAACTGAAATCCACGGGATATAATTGTCATATAAATATTAGTATATTTTGCAAATATTTCTGAGATGGATTGATTAATAAGTATTTAATTAATTAGTATAATGACCTACATTATTGGAGTGGGAAATGGTTATTTTGTTTTTAATTTTTTTTATCCTTAACGGTTGTTATGTTCGTTTATACTGTACTGGATTGATCGTTTTTCAAATGTATTTCATGAAAGATACAGATTTTTGTCTTCTCCTTTCTCGATAGGCAGATATCATGTTTTTTTTTTAAATCCCATTAATCCATGTAATATTTATTTAAGAGAAATAGGTGTTTTTTAATTGAATGAAGAAGCAAAAATCAGGCAATACCCTGCATCAATAACGTTGGAAGATGTGAAATTAGTCGATTTTTTCATTACTTGGAATTAAAAATAAATTTTGCATCAACATAATAAGCATCAGAACCTTAGAAAAGATGTGAAAATGAAAAACTGCAACATTGCATATCAACCGAGATTATGTTATAAGTTTATTGACGTATAATTGCTTCGTTTAAACTTGTCAGTCATCATATAAATATATATATGTGATGTATATACTTACAAACGATTAATTTGGTGTATAGACAGATTACTTTGTAGCAACTTTGATAAGATTTGCCCCTGTCTCACAAAAATGTATGAAAATTGACTTATATCATGTTATTGTGTAAAATTTGATTTACATTATAAAATATGACAGTGTCATCTTCAACGAAACCTGTACGCACACACAACAACACACACACACACACACACACACACACACACACATATATATATATATATATATATATATATATATATATATATATATATATATATAGGAAGTTAGAAATATAATCTCTCCCAGAACATCGACACACTTGTAGTATTTGTGGAAAAGTCAACATTCGACGGCTGGTTCAGCCAGCTACGTGAGCTCATACCTGAAAGGCCAGGTGCAAAATCTTGTGAATTCAAGTCTACCAGAAAGACATGCAGGTTACTTGTTCGAAATTTGTGACAAGGTTTGTAAATTTGTTGCGGGACTCAAAGATCACATCACTGTTTCTAACATAGGTAAAATAGGCAAACTTTATGTTTGCCAAGTGTGCCAGAAAGATTATAAAAGTAAATCTAGCCTTAAGAATCACGAACGGGCACATAGCATAGCGGTATAAATGATGAAAATAATAAAATTCTGAATTGAAACGCAAGGTAAACAAGAAACCAAATCGAGAGATGATCTTCTTCTGCAAAAGAAGTGACAATCATCATGTATGTATATATATATATATATATATATATATATATATATATATATATATATATATATATATATATATATGGCCACAAAATCACCTTGAATACAAATAAAAATATTCTGAATAGAATTTGAATAAATATCACATAATTTAATTACGAAAAATTAAAACTTATATATTCTTGTACTTTGTACATTCAGATTTTTTCATCTATGTGAGATTAAATTTTCTGAACAAAAACAAAATGTTTATCTACGACGATAGAAAAACTAAAACTTTTGATATTCGGTGGTTATCATAGCCTTGACCAATTTCTTCATAATTGAACGCTGGGGGAATCGATGTGGGGGGTGGATAAATATAGGCCCCAAAACAATGTCAGGACAATGGGATCGTTTCTTATTCATATAAACAATGACAATTCATAATTTCTGTGATATGCTGAGTAGCTCAACTCGTGTGTATATATATATACAAACCTCTTTGTTAAGCAATCGTTTGAAAATGCAGTCGATCTCTACTGTTCTGAGTGAGGTTTCAGCGACTGCCTGAAACTGCACGATTCTCAGCGAATGGCGTACATCTTTCAAGGAAAAGTGATGAATTGGCCATAGAGCTTGGCGAAATGTCCAAGTTTTCTTTTATCGGCGCGTCTCTTCAATCTTAGCTTGGCGACGTTTTGCAAAGACAAACGCAAAAGACGTTGGTAAGCAACGCATCTTCGCAACGTTGACTAGAATGTCGGAAACACGAAGAACACTTTTAAAATGAGGTGGAGACGCAAAAAGGCGGAATAGTTGTTGAAACTGGGGTAGGTGTTTGGTGGGGGTATGGTTTGTGGAAGAACTGCCTTAGTGTGGGCAGATTTGAAGAATGGGAGGATGAGTAAGTTCAATTGTTAGATTGTTATGGTCGGGAGGTAGTAGAGGAATGTAATCAGAGAAATTCGGGTAAGGGAAATAAATAAGAGCATTTAGAAAGGTAAACGAAGTAATTGAATTGAAGTAAAGAACATATTGACAAAAGGGTAGGACTATGAATATCAGAAATACAACAATGAAAGAAACCAAGTGAAAGAAAAAGACAAAATACACCAGGAACATGAGAAAATACATGTCGGAGAGAAAATAAAGAATGATGAAAAATAAATTAGAATTATACAAATGAGAGAAAAAAAAGGAGTATATAAGAAAAGAATAAAATTAAAACATTATTTTGTAACCAGTTTGTAAAAATGGAAAGAAAAGAAGTCAAATAATGAAATGAAAATGAATATTCAATGAATAAAAATGGTGGTAGAAAAGAAAGGAAGGAAAGAAGTTAAAGAGAGGAAAGAAGAATATAAAGGAAAGTGAAGAATGAAAAATATTTTTTGTTCTCTAAATATCCATGCTTCAAGAATTAGATTAAATTATTGAAATGTCTTGCATATATTAATATGCCGTCATTTTAAACAATTTAAATTAACCAAGTCAAATCTAGTCAAAGAATAAAATATGAAATCTTTTGAAGACTAAATCATGCAATAACTTTGTAATTCGTGTCCTTAAAACAAATACCAACAGAAGTCTAAATATATAACTTAATCTGCAGTTAAAAGAGAGTGTTTACTTGGCTAATTGAAAAAAATATAGATGCAACAGGAAAATATATAATTGAAGAAAATCCAATGGAGAAACCATGTTGCTCCTCTTGAGAAGTGTCGAAAAGTGTGTAAATAAAAAATTAAAAAATGACCTAGATGAATAAAGAAAACATTAAAAATAAATCCATTAATTATTTCTAAAACACAAACACATGCACACTCTCTCTATATATATGGGTTTAAAAATGGATGAGAATCCAACGGAAGGATAATTATTTGGATTCCATTCTATGAGTGTTTTCAAAATCATCTTACCATGAAGCATTAATATTTAGCGCGAAGAACTATACAAATATATATATATATATATATATATATATATATATATATATATATATATATATATATATATATATATATATCCGAATGTAATGTGAACGAAATCAATATAAATTCTAACGTTCCAAGCATTAATTCATAAGAGGGCTCAATACCAAGAGTAGAGCAATAATTATTTATTATAATTTTTGCATACGGACAAAAACAAATTACTACAAAGATGCATTCTTGTTTCGATGCCATTGCATCTCGACTGGTGAGAACCAAAAATGGTTATGAACAATTGTATTTACAAGCAGGCAGCTTATGGAAAAAACATAAGGAGAAACACTTTAAGAGGAAACAGAAAAGGGTAAAGAAAATGGAGGAAAGAGATGGAAAGTGGGTGACGGAGAAAGACAATAGTATCTGTTGATAGCAGTTTGGGCGGTGGAGGTATGTTGAGGTGTTACGAAAAGTTTAAAACAAAGCGAAAGGGTCCGAAACAGTTTTTGATACCGTGCAACGGTCAGAAATCTAAGCAAAGTACGCCAAAACTCAAAAAAAAAGGAGAGAGAGGGGAAAATAGAAAAGAGGAAGATGATGAAGGATAAAGGATAAATAAATATAAGCGAAGGCCATAGTAGTTTTTTTTACTGATGACGGTTTGGGGATCTTAAAACAAAACCAGAGCTGAATTACGCAGATTTATACTGAAGTTTCTGTTATTTATTCTGGAATAAATGTAGTATAAAAATTAATAAATGGTAATTAAAGTAGAATTTTTTTCGTGTGTTAAATGCATAAGCTATTTGGGGTGTTACAATAAATTTTAATTCAGAATTTAAGACATATGTAAAAAGATACATAAAGTATGGAATGTTAATATAAATTTTTTGTAAGCAAATTTTGACCTATTGTCGAACTGTATAACTTACAGAATAAGTATGGCTATAAATCAATTTATCTGATACTGTTGCTAATATTATATATGTGTAGAAACAATTTAGAATCATAATCTAAGATAAATCAGTAGAAAAGTATATAAGAAGGTAGAAAATATATAAAAGAAATAAGTTATAAATTTAAAAGTTTAGCAAGATTTAATGTGCATACAAGAAACGGTAGTGTCTAATCTTAGGTTTAATAATTCAAAAGCTCAATAATACATATTTTTTTCTGCAGACATAAAAAAAGGTTCGTTCAGAGATCTGAAACTTCTGGCTTGTTGAGGATTTTCCATTTAACCTTAGGTGTTTTGTTTTCTTACTTCAGTTTCCAAAAATATTTAGAAAGGGAAGTCATAATGCGTTTGCTTGCATTAGTAAAAGAGCGAAGTTTGGTCAATAAAACGAATTAAATTAATGACGTCAGAAAAATAAAATTAATAATGAATAAAATAGAGGTCAACTTATGAAAGTCTAATTAAAGAAAGAACAAGTAGAAATAACATTTTGAAAAATGGAAATTGAAAAGAAAATAAGAGGAACAGGGATCGCAGATGAAAAGAGAAGGAAAAGATGAAAAAGAAAAGTCAAAAGGAAAAAGAAGATAGAAAGTAAGTAAGGTACAAAAAGAAAAATAAATGAGAAATAAAATAAGTCTGAAAACAAAATAGAAGACAAAAGGAAATTGAAAAATGATAGAAAAGAAAGAGGACACTGAGTAAGAAAGAAATGCCGAAAGAAAACGGTAAGTGAAGGAAAATTAGAAGAAAAGAAGTGTGTAAAGTAAACTTAAAATGAATGACGAAAGGAAGAAATAAAACAGCAAATAAATCTAAAATTAAAAGAAAGAAAGAAACCGGGAAATTGAAAAAAGGTCTGACTGAATGAAGTGAAATGATGAACGTAAAAAACTAAGTGACAGATTTTTACTATGCCACTTTAGACGTCCTCGTTCATGATTACACTGAACACTTAAGTAACCAGTAAAATCGATTGATGCGTGTTCATCACAACAAAAAATAATTCTTAACCTCCAATAGCTAACTGGATATGATCCTTTTTTTTCATCTTGAATAATTCTTTTCTTGCTCATCTTCTGTTTAGTATTATATCTACTTTAATACTGTTCATAAGTTGGGTGGACAGTATCATGGCTTATCTACTCAAGTTGTTAATTTATTGAAAGTAGGTTGTCGATTTTAAGTTTAAACTTTGGCACAAGTAAAGGCTATTGAAATAGGAACAATGAAATTGTGATTCACGTTGTCAGTATACAATGATAAAAAGACACACGTGGGTAGTTTTGTGTAGATATCAAAGGAACAATTGCGGGTAATTGAGTAATTTCTTTTTTAGAGAATTAGATCAAATCTAACAAGAAAATTTAAGACACACACGCATAGACATATGTGTGTGTGTGTATGTGTTTGTGTATTTGGTTAAAGGCCAACAAATGTTTTGAGAAAGTACTTTGTTTTTTTTTTCGATATTTCGGACTATTTACCTGGTTTCCGGTGAAAATTTCTGGGTACTTTCGGACTTGATTATACAATTATACACTTTTAGGCAAATGCACCTGATGAATGTTTATGTATGCACATCTATACAGACAGATATACGTAAGCACATATTTTAAAACTATGCAATTCTATTTTGATACAAGATGTTAAACCCTTTGTCATAGTTATAATATATAAACCGACGTTCCTTTCAAATTTTAAACTGGCAAAATAATCGCTATTTATGAATGGGCAATCACCTGAGATACAATAATTAATAAAGCAAAGACACTAGGTAAAACACACTCAATAAAGTTTTTATCTCTTTACTAGAACAGAATTGCTGCCTAAATATACTATGTTAAATAAGCGATTTTCAAACTACGTTTGAGACGTGTAACTGAAAGTCACGATGCAATTTCGATTTCTTTGTCCACACTATACCTACAAACGCTCCAAAATCTCCAATATTGAGTACACCTTTTACATAGCAAAGATGAAACCATGAATACATGTATATGTATATATATATATATATATATATGTGTGTGTGTGTGTGCGTGTGCGTGTATGTATGTAAGTGTTTGCGTGTGTGTGTGTGCGTGCGTACGTGTGCGCATATGTATTTATGTGTGAATGCATGTCTGTATATATCAACTTCTACACAAAATTTCGAAGAACTTGATGAAATATATGTAACAACTCACAAGATAACAGGAAATAAACTTCGACATAGTCCCATCGGCCGTGTTGTACCGTGGTTTCACAGAAAAAAACTTTGAATTATATTCAGTTATCTCGTGCTTTTCAAATTCGAAGAGATTTGGCTAGTACCGCGTACAAATATATATATATATATATATATATATATATATATATATGATAAGATAAAGAACAAATAGGAAACGTTTATCAATCTAACATTTTTTTTTTTTTATTAATTCGGGATTAGTCTTAGGGTTCCACCTCAGACCCCGTAGGATATATAGGCCAGAATAGCTAAGTGAAGAAGAGAAATATATTGAGAAAAAACTTAGATTTCTTCACCACACACACCATTTCAATCACAAAGCTAGAAAACGAGCTTACAAAATCCACAAATCCCAAAAATAGACAGCAACGATAGCTCTTCTAGCAACAACACAAAATTCATGATCATACCCTCTAACACTCTTTCTACTAAATTGTTAATAATTTAGTTATCCCTAATACTAGGATCTTTAATACCACGTCCAAAACAATCGGAAGTATAATATATAATAAAATCTGGAAACCAATTCAGAATCCGGTATTTTCAAATAAATTTTTTATAATTTAAAAGTATTTATGTCGGAAAGACATCACGAAATCTAAAAACCTGTATCTACGAACATAAAAGAGATGCATGTTTAGGCAACCATTCAAATTCTCTCGTAATACACAGGAAGAAAACTGACCATAACTTTAATTTTACTAATGCCACCATAATTAAAAAAGAACATAATTCTTTATGAAGAATGTACTTCGAGAGATTACTAATAACAATATTACCAACTATAAACACACCTCAAAAACATTATATTACATAACCAAATTTTATTGTATTTATTTTTAAAGAATATAACATATGTTTACCTAAAACAAATGATATGTACATAAATACGTCTCTAAATCAAGATGCGAGAAACAAATAAGTATGCATACTAGGCATACATACACACAGAGACCCACGCATAAACCCACAGTTACAAACATATATTATCATCTGAATACCACATACAGAAACTATAATTAGTATACACTTATATACCTATAGCAATATTTACATTTTTGATGTAGGTTTGGAATCCGTGAATTTCTTGAAACTTTGGATGGACGCGTCGTGTATCCATGAATTCGGAACGGCACAAATTATACTAACCTTGGTTTAAAAAGTCGAATGTACGTGAAACATGATTGACCAATGAAAATAAAACAATACAAAAGTAAAATTACCAGAATTTATTTCTTCTTTTTGTCCATATCTCATTATCTGATGAAGATTTAATAACAGTGAAACATGTTAGATTGATAAACAATTCTTATTTGTTCTTTATCTCATTCTGTCGGATTCTGATCCATATATGATTTATATTTGATCCCAACTCTTAGAGATTAATTAACGCAGGTTAATCAATAGGTTAGAAATTATCTTGAATATGCTTTATAATAAAAAAAAAAAACTGAGAATTCTACCTCTAAAATGATTTGTATAGAAAATAAATAAAACAATCATATGCTTCTTAAAAAATCGTATGCTTCTTAAAAAATTATTAATTTTTAAAATGTTAAATAAATAATTTAGATTATCAGTGCAGTCAATCTTTGCGGAATTTCGTGATAGGGCAAACAAATATTTTAGGACGCTTATTGCAGAGCAATTATTTAAAGTTGGTCTCTCGTTTCATTAACTAGAGTGATAATTTCAATCTTTAGCCGTTACTATGAGAATACATCTTGTGTCACTATTGTGATTCATATTGCTTTATTGTTTTTGCATAAGAAATATAGACTAGCGATATCATTCAGATTAGTAGCTGGAATGTGATTATGTGAAAGCGTCAATGGTCGTCTACCATTGTGAGAAAACGTCAACCATTTTCATTTGAACGAATTTGATACTAATTTGGCAATAGCCATATGCATGATGTAAAAAGAGAGAATCAACCCACACGAGGAATTGGAAAGAAAAAACATGCCAATAAAAAATGAGTTCAAACAAAGATTAAATCAAGTTAGAAAATTATTAAATATATGTTAATATTTAAGTTAATATATTAATGTCTCATAGTGATTATTAAGTGAAGCTTAGTTGTGACACAAAACCGAAAATACAGAGCAGCCAGTGAGGATCGAACTAGCTACTCAGTCATAATTCATCTAGCGGGACAAGCCTGTTAACCATTACAACATGTTGAATTTCCCTACCTCTCATATATATATATATATATATATATATATATATATATATATATATATATATATATATATATATATATATATATATATATATATATATATATATATATATATATATATATATATATATATATATATATATATATATATATATATGCTGGAGACAAATCATTAACATTTGTATTGATATGCCGGAATTCAAAAACATCCGTATATATACATTTGGGAAACAAATATTCGTACATATACAAATTTTTATTTTATTGTATTTACCACAAATGAATAAACATACCTTTCATACACATAAACTGTACACAGATGCATAATAACTAAATATGCATAGAAAAAATTGAGTCAATAAAAATAAATCTCATTTATCCATTTTAATTTGTGAAAAAGTATTCGTACAATACAAAAAAGAATACATATTCTTCGTTTAATATATTGTAGAATCGCCATTATTCATTTCCACAGCAACCAACAACTTCTTGTAGTTTTCAATTAATGATTTGCAAATTATAGTTAGTATTTTGTTTCTTTCTTCTTCGCATATGGTCTTCGGATCCGGGATTTTTGTTGGAGCTCTCGATTGGATTTGAATTCTCAAATAACGTCATAGATTCCCGATTGGGTTTAAATCTGGGGACTGATTTGGCCATTTCAGGATATTTACATTATTTTCAGCAAATCATTTCTTCGTAGCCTTTACAGCATGCTTAGAATCATTATCTTGTTGGAAGATCCAGTCAGGAGGGAGTCAAGATTTTCAACCAAAATCATTAGATTTGTTTCCAAAATATTTTGATATGCCGCGGCATTTATTCTATCATCTACTACTGATATGTTGCAAGTACATTTTGCAGAAAAATGTCCCCAAACCATGATGCTGTAACCACCAAATTTCACTGTTCGTACGGTTTTCTTTTGTTTGAAGGCAACACCATCATTCCTCCATAAATGATTTCAAGAATTACGTCCAAACAACTCATTTTTGGTTTTGTCTGTCCATAATACTCTTTCCCAATATGATTTTTCCTTATCCTTATGTTCACGAACGAATTTCAACCTGACATCTCTGTGTCTTTTCAATAGCAGTGGAGTTTTCCGAAGGAAACGTGTCTTTAGATTGTCCCTATGAATTTAATTGCTTATTGTGCTTTCAGTGACACAGATTTCTGATGGAAGCAAACCATACTGCAACTCTTGACGAGTAACCATTAAATTTTCGAAAATCTTGAATAAATCTTCCGTGGTGCCCCTATTCTTCTTTGATTTTCGACAGTTTTGATTTTTGTATATCTTGCAGTGAATGAACTAATGACAGTAAATAGAATATTCAGGTTGTCTGAGATTTTCCAATAATTGTTACCTTCTTTCTAATCAGTTATTTTAACGAATTTGTCAGTTCTTTACCTCTTGCCATAATGATAACCTTCTTGTACGAATATCAATTACAGAATTTTCTATTTGTTTTTTTAGGTTAAAAATAACTACTGATAACATTATTGGAACATTCTAGAATATTCCACTTGAAAACTCTAGAGCATTAACGCAATTTAAAAGTTTTAAAATCGTAAATTTGCATTGTACGAATGCTTTTTTTCACCCACTGAATGGATAAATGGGATATATTTGTATTAAATCAATTACTTTCTGTTTTCTATGGATATTTAGTTATTATGCATCCGTGCAAAATTATTTATAGGAAAGGTATATTTATTCATTAGTTGGAAATACAATAAAATTTGTATGTATATGAATATTTGTTTCCCCCAACTGTATATAAATAGATTGTGAATTGTCGTCATTATATATTTTTAATTTGACGCATGCGTGTTGTTCATTTTTTATTTTATTGACTGTACATTATAGTAGGGACAGCAGGGCACCGTCTGTGAGAAAAAAACACAATGATGCAATTCACTCCGCCATAAATTTGGAAACGGCATGTTGTAATGCTTTGCATTCGCACTGGAATCTCCAATACAGACATTTCAGTGTTTGGGTGTCAATCTGAGATCAGTGCAGAGTATTCGGAAAGATTGGATGAGTCTAATAGTGATTACGAAGGTACCCCAGCTAGGAAAACTGACTCTGATCATACTGATAAGAAAAGAACTTCTGCATTTGTTGGTGAGGACCTCGGACACAACCCGAATACCTACATCAATTGCCTTGAGGAGGTTGTGCTGCTCTAGGTTAAGAGGGTGGCTGCTGAAGCCAATGGGGATTTTATTAAATAAATGTACTCTTTAGTGTTTCAATATATTTTTGTGTAATTTTAGTACATATGTCTCATAAATGAGATGTCAATGTGCACCCTACACACACGCACTTACACACACACACACACACACACACACACACACACACACACACACACATATATATATATATATATATATATATATATATCGATGAGGTTTTATATATGTATAGTGGAGAAGAGAATGTAAGAAATGCCAGATACAAATCTACATCGAGAAAAACTAAAAATACAGAGATGCTTAAATTTTAGTTTAGATTTTTTAAAAAAACTGTTTAAATCCGAGTATCTAGGTGCATAACCTTAGTTGACTTAATTCACATTTCTAGGATTTTGTAAGTTGCCGTCTTGGCAACCTGGAGTATGAATGAAGGCGAACTTCGTCATATAGAACGAATCTGATTATATCAATATCCACCTTACACGTCGAGTTTTGTTTTTGTTTGACATTTTGGTATTGTAGACAGTAATGAAGTCCCAATTTTCTTTCTTGTTAACACCATAGATGTCCGGCTTCCCTGGATATTATTACCAATGTCTATTATTTCTTGTACACTGCAAAGAAATACCAGTTTACATTTTAAGGTGTATGAAATATTTGTTACTTACAGCTGGAAAAGCAAATTTACGTTATATCTGTTGTCTGAAAATTAGGAAAGCTATGCATCTTCAACAACAAATTGATAGCAGTCTTTCTTTACTGGAAGAAATGACAGTTACAATAATTCAGTTGATTGAAATTGTTTATATTAACCGAGTGAAGAAATTGCATGAATTGATTGAAATGGAAGCATTGCCAGTTTCAAAATCAAATCTTTAATTCAATATTCGTTAGATTGGATTTTAGAAACTAGTTTACCCTGTCAGTCCGATATAATTGAATGAGAATATCTGCTGCTTTCAGTTTCTTATATTACTGACGAACTAACTTGATATGTGCAACTCAAAATGCTAATCAACTCTCAGTTCTTTTACAAGAAATATTGATTGAATGATTATTTATTTCAAACTAAAAAGAATAAAACGTTTATTCATTTTGAATCAAACTCTTTGATTCTTTATACTTTAAAAGATTATTTCCCTTTCTTGATTTAAAATGGCCGCCGTCTACATATCATTTATTTCGAAAGAAAGCTTGATAATTGTGACAGATAAGAGACATTAGGTTTAATGATGTATATTTCCTCACTCTTGTTCCTATATTCTGTTTTCTTTTTTCTAATTTATTCTCAATGTCATTTGCTTGTGTTTATTCTTTCTGTTTTTCACAAACATTTTAAACATTCTGTTTTGTTTATCATTAACGCATTTTATTTGCAATTATTCAAGTTAGGCTTCTTTTACTTTTTCAAAACTTATATGCATAGAATAAAAAGTTCAGTCTGGCGACGGGAGCGGGGCAGCGGCGGGGCAGCTGTGGTGGGGTAATGATATGACTACGGTGCACCGATCCTCTGGTGGCCATATCCAGCAGGACAACGCACCGTATTACAAATAAATAATAATGGCTGCTTGGTTCCTAGAATACAGCAATGAGTTTCTGTGTTAAAGTCACCTCTGTAGTTACCGAATGTCAATGCCATATAGCATCTTTGGGGTGTCACAATAGCGTAATAGACACAAATTTTAAAAGATTACTTCCAGAACATCCTCGAAGCACTAGTAAAAAAAAAGAATTGATGTATTTACAAAGGCAAAAGTGTGTTTAACCCTCTACTAGAAGAGTATACCTAACTAACTAGGTGGTAAGTGTATATCATGCATATATAACATAATTATGTATACTTATTTTACCTTTTCCTAAAATAACAGTCATAAAACATTCAGTCAGGATCTAACTTACAATATCAGAGAAACAGTATATAAATTGATATGAAATATATGAAAAAATCGATCAATTTCGATCATTAGACATGATTTCTTTCATTTTTCAAATAGTCTGAGATCTTGCCGAATAAGCAAGGTTCAACATGTCCAAACCCAGCGAAGATTCTTTTCTTTCCGATTTTATCACACTTTATACAAAGTGAACATTCGTTTTTGTTAAAGTATTAAAAAATCTATCCACCTGTTTGTTCTTTGGTTGCTTTCACATGCTCCAATAGTTTTCACCGGAGATAATCTAAATGAGAATCATAATGAAGGTGGAGAATATACAAAAATTCTTTTATTCATCTACAAGCGTTATTTCGTCAGCGCTAAATATATCAGTATTTCAGTGAATAGATACTCTTTGAATTAAACAGAAACTGTTTGGGGATCTTTGTATAATGTTCGTTTTTTAATTGAACGGATAATCCTAATTAATGTTGAAATTGTTCGTTGTTGGTAATTTCTATATTCTAAAGAACGATCGGATCTTATTTGAATAATAGCGATAGTTTGCATTAAGCATAGCTAATGTTTCTGATTGCGCGTTTGTGTTTAACAATGGCAATTGCAAACACAACTAATAAGTGTAAGTGATTCAAGACAAGGATTTCTGTACTTTTGTTGGTGTCGATGAAGCAACTCTTGCGGACCGAATATTTCTGTAATCAACAGAGAACAAGTCACCTCTTACAAATAGTGACTTGAACAAAAACCTTGGACTTTGACAATAAAATAATGACTTCTGGAAAGTGTCACGATGTTTTCTATCGGAATGTTAAATAAATATATATGTTAATCACAAAAAATTAAAAATTAAAAAAAATCAATGTCAAGAAAATATAAATAAAAGCGTGCATATAACACACGGCTAGAGAGTGCAAATAGCAAAAGCATAAAATTTGTCATATCACCCTGATAAGAATAATAAAAAATACTATATTCTTATACTAGGATATCTAAAATATCGACAAATATTACATTTATACACTAAGATATCTAAATACACAAACATAAGTACACATATATGTGCGTGTGCTTACATGCATAAGTATAATACACAGTCACATATAAAACACAGACACACATACACACACACATACTTATTCTTTTGATCATGTAGCATTACTCTTTTAGCGAGTTGTCTATATAGCTGTAGTGTATTTGGGTTACAAGTGGATTAAGGGGTGTGGGAAGAGAAAACTTGCTTTTCGCGTTTCCTTTTCTTTTTTAGGGATAATGCTTAAGGTTATTTATTATCATGATCTCTAGATTGCTTATTTATGGTGTTTGGGTTGTATGTAAATAGACTAAATTCATTTACGTATATTTATTTACGTACATAAAGTAATTTCTAAAGAACTGATGGATTTTTATTTGTTAATTCGACAGATTTTATTATTTAAACGTCATTTTTAGTAGTTAAATTTGTATTTAAAGGTATTATTCACCTTTGTACTTTGTATGCGAGATGTTTAAAGTACGTCGAATCTAATGACCAGGGGCACGCGGATTCGAATCTTGTTGGACAGCGCATATTTCTCTTTATTAAAATTTCTAGAATATTCATTATTTTATTATTTAGATTAATTTTTGCTCATTTATTTTTATTTTAATTAATTTTATTTATTCTTTTCAGTTTTCCATTTTTAAGTACTGTAGTGAAAATTTGTTTTTGTGTCTGAATTTTGAGATGAGTTCTGATCGTTTATTTAGTTGTTTGTTTTGGTCAGGAAAGGTAATTCAAGCTATTTTTTTCTTCCAAGCAGAGTTTGCAGTTTTAGATTGATTGTTGTCGGCTAATGTTCTTTTCCTTATTTTCCATGATATTTTTGGTGTGATTTTTGTTTTGTTTTTAATTTCGCAGATATACTTGGAAAGCATTGTGCTGTTCGCGTATTTCCTATTTGTGAAAGATGTTTTGTGTGCGTAGTTTCTTTGTTTCCAGCGTCCTTCAGTTACTCCTATGTATATTTTTCTTCGTTATCTGATGATTTTACTGTGGCTTCGTATATTACATTGTTTTGTAAGCAACTGCCGTTTAAGTGACATTCATTCTTTATTCTGTAATTACACATTAGTTTAATTTGTTCGGGTGGTTTGTTGATAGTTTTCATGTTGTGATTTTTTATTATTTGTGTTATGTTTTCGATGCAACTGTAGCTGATTTTTCTGTGTTCTATTGAATATTTGTGGAGAGTGCTCGATTCGAGAGGGTGTTTGTGTAAGAGTTTGACGAATATTTCTCCTACGTTTGTTTTTACGTTTTTGTTGTACATAAGATGCTTCTCTTCCTATTGGCTTTTTTTCCTTTCCGCTGTGTATGTGAGTGTTGCCGGGAATCCATTATCTTTTACACAAATTTTAGTTTACTTTTCTTTTCATGTGTCATGTTCTTTCAGGACGTAGAAGATCATAGCTTTTCACCTTCCTTTATCCCATGCAGCTCTCAGCAAGTTCCTTCCCTCTACTTCTTCCCTCAGAACACGTTCTGTCATCCACCTGCTCAAGCTCGTCAGGTATGTCACAAGCAGCTTTCCCTTGTCTCTCTTTTCCTCTATTGAAACCGTGAGTATCAGATTCTTCAGGCCCTCCTTCCTCATTATGTGTCCCAGAAACTTCAGCTGCCTCTTTCTGTTGTTAAGTATAAGCCTTCTCCTTGTTTGCCATCTTTCTAAGACCTCATCGTTGTTCAGATGCTCGGTCCATGATATCCTTAACATCCTTCTGTAGAACCACATCTCCGTCGCCTCGAGTATGTTCTTTATCTTTGAGGAAATCGTCCAACATTCGCTGCCGTAAAGAAGAACAGATGTCACGTAACAGTTCAGTATTCGAACGAAATCCTTTGTTACGAAAGAAATCCTCCTTTCTCTCAATACTTTGCTTAACTTGTAGAATATGTCCTTGGCCATACCAATATGTCTACGGATCTCAGCGTCGCACTTACCGCCATCTGTCAAGACGCTTCCCAGATATTTAAACTTCTGCGTCTGCTAGATTCTAATGTTCCCGACCTGCAAATCGCATTTTGGGCTCATCCTCTTACTGATGATCATGCATTCTGTCTTCTTGTAGTTTATGCTTAGTCCTTTCTTTCTCCGTCGCTACCTTCTGTAGGAGATTTTGTAATTTCTTTTCAATGTCTGCTATCAGTACTGTGTCATCTGCATATCTTATATTGTTAAGGTTGTGCCCGCCAATGCTAAATCCCGGCAAGGTTTACAATTCTCTCAGAAATGCCTCGCTGTATAGGTTGAACTGGTCAGGTGAGAAGACAAGCCAATCCCGCCAAAATAACCGTTAGAATAGACTACCCACAATGAAATAGACTACCAACAATGCACCACTGACCTATATATATAAATAGTTGAAAAAAAAACATAACGCATGTGGCCTGATAATTGCGTTTAGCATGAAACAGTCTGACGTTTCTGAATGTTCACGTATATATATATATATATATATATATATATATATATATATATATAGAGAGAGAGAGAGAGAGAGAGGTGTAATTTCTACGGAATGAATTTATTTCTTATTATACACCTTATATTTCGACGAGAAAACCTATCTGCGTGATTATAAATGATGCAACAGCGATTCAATATACTCAAAATATCCGCACCAGACACCGGGAAAGAATTTTCCGATATTATAGTAGTAGCTTTGATATGTAATTACAACGATAACGCGTAGATGACCGCATGCATTTTGCTGCTTGAAACAAATTGTAACGGTCAATGAAAAATGGATAGTTTACAAAACATGGAACATATGGGATCGTGAGTTAAAGTCAAGGTATAACCATCAACTGTGTCAAAGGCCGGCCTTCATTCAAAGATGGTGCATTGTTTATCATAGCGTTAAAAATGTCAGATTTCGTGCCAAAGAAAGTGTATTTGCGGGGAATTTTACTGCACTAGTTTATTTAAAAGAAATCTGCAACAGAAGACCACAGAATTCTTGAGACTTACGGCGACCATGCTCTCTCGGAAACAACATGCAGAGATTTGTTTAGATGCTTCAAAAATAAGATAGGGTGAGTGATTGACTCGTACATTTACTGCTCCCAGTTAGACACGATGAATGCAATAATCAATTTAAGGCGTCCTGGAAATATTAATAGAAATATAATATTCTTTAGAATTATTTTAGACTTTTATTTCTTTTGTAAATAGATAAAAATTATTATATCCGTTTTCTTTACCGTTTTAATCTTTATAAATTCTGTTTTTGAAACTTTGGTCAAATTTGAATAAACTGATTGGGATAAAACCAATTTACCTCTAAAAAATCTGGGGCGAAAATGAAAACAGGCATTACTTAAAAATGCAAATAGTTTGGCCAAATTTATGTAAACATCCAATATACAATAGCCGACCAGCTGCTGTAGTTTGGTACACATGCATGTAGTAGTTTGGTACACATGCATCATATTTAGTCTACTAATTGGTGTGTCGACTTACATTTATATCTTGGACAGCCAATGAAATTTCTAGCTGACCCGCACATATATGAGTTGGAATAGATATACATTTACCAAATTCTAAATACACAGCAACACTTGAATATATGTTATCTGCATCAACATTGATTAGCATTCGCATACATATATTTAGAATGAATGGAATTATTTATGTATGATAGTTATGCCATTAATTTTCATGTCCGTGTGTATTCATAAATGTGCATATATATGTAAAGTTATGTAGAAGATGCATTATACATATATATATATATATAGATAGAGAGAGAGAGAGAGGGATAAAGAGAGAGAGAGAGAGAAAGGAAGAGAAAAATATACATAGAGAAATAAAATAGACGCATGAGCGAGTGAAAATTTCATTAAGTAAACCAAATAGAAAGGAATTAAAACAAATTTGCTTATTTTCGAACCCGAACAAAGGAAATGATAAGAGTGAAATAATTACATAAAATTATTTAGATCTGACGGCATTTATGAAATTCTATCAAATTATCATTTTTTCGGAAAAAAAAACACTGCCGAAAATTTCTTTCATTTCTTAAGAAAAAATCTTGATATCGCTTGCATGAATTCCGAAGTAAATGATTTCTGAACCGCTTCTCTTATTAATTAATGTTTATTTTCATATTTGTCAAGAAAATATGGGATTTGCTCATGTAATTCAACCTTCAAATATATATATATATATATATATATATATATATATATATATGTTGAAGGTGGCGAATTATTATTATATTGTTGTTTTTCTTATAAATTATATTTTGACTTATATTTATGTGGGAATTTCCTGAAACAAGGCATCCGGATCATCTTACAAAATATATAAATATACATAGTTAGTTATATATATAGTTATATATATAGATAGTCATATATATATATATATATATATATATATATATATATGCGTGTGTGTGCATGCCCGCGCTCCTATCTATTTTTTTGTGTATGTATGCGTATGCGTGTGTTTCTGCGTTTGTTTAAACAATATGACAGCTCTGTGTTCGAGTGATTTCCATCAAGATCCATAAAACAGATGTATATAATTTTAGAGATTTGAAATATGCTCATATTTATTGTATGATTTTCACATACCTAGCTACATACCTACCCGCATTATTAAATGTATACATGGTGAACCAAATCATTTCTATCCTAGCAACTAGGTCTGAACTGATGTTTGTTCTGAAATGTGATAATATTCTCAAACATTCACAAGGGAGGATATTATGTTAAAAGTAAACATTTGTGTAATAACTATTTTTTTCATCATCCTTAACTAGACTGACTGCCATCATATATTTATATCTGTATCTGGTGCCGATTGATGGGTCACCGTCCATGGAATTTCGTAGTTGTCCACCAACCAATGTACTATTATTGACCATAATTGGCACTACATTATTGACTCAACGGGCTAGAAATCATCGGCATTGAACGCCCTGTCACCTTGTCAGACAGATCAGTTTGTCCTTTCAGGAAGACTCTCTTGCTCGTATGAAAGAAATATATTGATCAAGCCCGCTAGTAAGGTGCTATACAAGGTGTCTGTAGTTCGATAATAGGCTGGGTTGTGTTCTGTTGAATCTTACACAAGAATTACCAGTGAAATTGAAATTTATCTTGAGATTTAGGACAAAGTTATATCTTGATGCAGGTCATTTGCATCTGTTTATGCTAGCCATATTTTATTTTAGAAAGGTAAATTAACCTCTTCATCGTGTGGAGGTGAGACGAAACTGGCTTTTGTAACACGTGGCTCATTTCCAGATACTTTATTTCTTGCTTTTATAACGATTTTTTTTTTTTTTTTGCTAATTATGTCCTTTTTAATTAAATATTTCATTTTACAACGTCGATCAAGATTTCCTTTTAGAGAAGGAGATAATCTGTCTATAGAAAAACAGATTCGTTTATATATATATATATATATATATATATATATATATATATATATATATATATATATATATGCAGCAAGTACTGTCGTCTTTAACTTTTCTTTCCAACACTCACTTTTTTACTTTCTAATCAAAATAGACCCACTGCCAGTGAACATACGTGAATTCATGTGAGTTAGTTTAAAATTTTTATTATGCTTCTTATTTCTTAATATGTTTTTATATTAAATAAATTTTTTTTCGTAATTCTACATTTATTTCAAATCCCTTGAACTCATTACTTGTGCCCCTACCTTCCATCAATTATTTGCAAACTATTTATTGTGTTATATTTAAGATCTCAGTATCCCAATATCGATTCAAGAGAGATATCATTTAGTAAACTGGGCTCGAAAAAATGAAGATAAAAGCATTTTGATAATTACATGGCTTTTATTTGGGTACACAGATTCAAAGTAAAAGTCTCCTTAAAAAATACAAGCGATAGAGTGAAATACTTGCGGAAAATGATTGCTGTAAATAAGCAGCTACTTAAATTCGGCTCGATTTTATCTTGTAAGGATATATAGCAATTCACAAATAAAAATAGTAAACCGACAAACAATCACAAAAATGATATCAAATATGAATATTTGTCAAATGATTTTAGGGAAAAGAAGATTTTTTTGCTAATATGCCGTCGTCTGGTGAGATTTCAAACTTAAAAAAATAGCATATAAGTTTAATAAACCATTAAGAATATATTCTAGATGTGTACTGAACATAGCATTTGTGAAAATGAATCAAATTTTGGTATCTACCTATACCACAAGTTGTCCTACATTTTTACCCTCCTCTTATGTATGTGCATATTTACCACTAATATTATCTATCTATCTATCTATCTATCTATATATATATATATATATATATATACACGTTGATCTAAGCTTTCGGCTCACATGAACCATCATCAGAGTTGTTATTTGGACATTACAACAAGGATGTTCACCCTCTAAGATGACATCCTATTTGTAAAAGTTTGTTATGCGATGATAACGGACGCGGAATAGCAGGCGCGGGTTGTAAATTCTTAAAGCGATTCTATGACGTCATACAGGACCACATGAGAGAAAAATGTTATCAACAGAACCATATGTTTAAATGCATTGTAATATGTTGCCACCGGTTTGAAATGTAATTTTGTTGAATGTGAGTAGTTTTGTTTTAAGAGAGATGGTCTCTAAGATTTTAAGGTTCTTTTTACTGTGTGTATGCGTGATTATTGGTGTCTTATCAACTAATATCTGTCTAATATTATGCACATAGCTATGTTTTTCTAAAAAATATTGTTTGATAGAACTAAGAACAGAAAGGTGACAGGTTAGTCTCTGGGAGAGCGTGGTTGTAGTAAAACCAATTTATATAATGGGTTTACTATTAGTATGTGAGATGCAATCGCAGAACGGTCATGTAAATTGATACACTACATTTTTTTTTGTAGAGGATTTAGTTGTGTAGGGTTATTGAAGACTATGACGTCAATTGTTTTATATTTTTGATAATATATGTGGAGCTTAACTTTTTATTATTATAAATGGGTTTAATTTCTACCTATTATGTTTTTGAGTGTCTTTTCTCCTGTTTCTAATATATATATTGTTACGAACTTGTAGCATATAGGTGAACCACGGGTTTTAAAAATCGGAAAACGTGGGTTCCTTTCTCGGTCTTCACTAGAGAAGCGACACAAGGGAGTCAACGAAGAACAGACGCAAGACGATGGATTTCAAAATAAAACATTTATTTATAAATACATAAACAGGTAAAGAAAGAAAAAGAAAATTCATTTCACAAAGGGGATCATGAAAGAACAGAAGGCGCGAGCGAATACATACAAATATATAAAAAAAGATCTAGCCAAGAAATCAACTTATCTGTCAGTCGAGCTGATATTTCCAGACAAAATTCTAATTCGCCGAAGCGAAAGTTCTTATGTTAAAACAATATTTTGATCGGCCGGCTATTTTTACTCGGTTCCTTTTCTTTCGGAAATGGTCGGGGTTCCACAGCATCTCGTACAGGCGTTACGTTGATTGATTCAGTTTCGTAGCCGTCCTTTCATCCCTAGTCGACAGACTTTGCCATCTTCTTCATTTCAGTGGGCAGTCTAATTGGAATCGGGACGATTCGCCTAGCGATGTTCATCTGACACTGGTCAGAGGGAAACTGAAAACCATTTTTTTAAAGTTTGCTGTCCCCAAAGATAGTCACGTGGGTTCTCTTCGACCTTGACCGAGTATGCTGGAGGATGAGGCACAAATCACGCAGTGCTTGCGTTATTATTATTCAATCAACCCTCAGTAATGTCTGATCACGTGAATCGCAGCAGGAGATCTTGGTGGTGTTTGGAATTCACTTATGGTCAACCGCCTGATGGTCGCGGGATTTTGGAACCAGGTCATTCTTTGGTCGCTTGTGATCAGGACGAAAAACATTTATTAATTATTAACCACAATGACAGAAAGGAAGCACGGAAATTATGTTTCGAAATGTTTGAAAGCATTAGAAATGGTTCAAAAGCAAGGACATTACGTGCCGTATCAGTTGAAACCAAAAGACGTCGAACGGCGCCTTGTCACATGTGGAGAGCTACTTCAACGTGAGAAAAGGACAGGCTTTTTGCATCGTATCGTGACCGACGATGAAAAGTGGATACACTCCGATAACCCTAAGCAAAAGACAAATATCCACGGTTCGAAGATTCTGCTCTGCATTTGATGGAATCAGTTGGGTGTAGTTTATTATGACCTGCTCAAACCAACCGAAACTATCACAGGAGATCGCTATCAACTAAAATTGATGCGTTTGAGCCGGGAATTGAAGAAAAAACGTCCGCTGTACGAGCAGATGCACGACAAAGTGATTTTGCAACATGAAAACGCTAGGCCACATGTTGCAAAACGGCTGAAAACCTAATTGGAAACACTTAAATGGGAAGTCCTATCCTGCCCGCCGTATTCACCAGACATTGCCTCGTTAGATTATCACTTTTTCCGGTCGATGGCACATCATTATGAAGATACCAGAATAGGTCGCCTCGTGGTTAGCCGCAAAAGCCGACGTGGAATTCAAATGCTGCCAGAAAGAATGGAAAAAATAATGGCTAGCAATAGACAATACTTTCAGTGATATTTTTCTTACTAATATTAGTAAATACATAAAAACAGCGAGAACTCACTCAAGGTCCTAATATATATACCAACATTGTTGTTTTCCTTTATATATATATATATATATATATATATATATATATATATATATATATATATATATGTGTGTGTGTGTGTTTGTCTGTGTGTGTGTGTGTGTTGGTCAATAAAACAAAGTCAAACGAAAGGGTACTGATAAAATCAGTACGAAAAAACATATATTAATATTAACCATTTTTCTAATTTTTTATATATATATATATATATATATATATATATATATATATATATATATATGACGTTATATATATATATATATATATATATATATATATATATATATATATGTATGACGTTATATATATATATATATATATATATATATTATCGATTAATGAAATTAATATATTAATGAAATTAATATATTAATTAATTAATGAAAACGTGTATAAATATATATATATATATATATATATATATATATATATATATATATATATATATATATATATATATAGAGAGAGAGAGAGAGAGAGAGAGACAAAAGGAAAAAATTATACTTATACTTTGGGGGGACTTTATCAAGGCAATGTAGGTTTTATTATGCTGCACGTGTTTATATAGAGAGAGTCAATGGTATATCAAGGCTTATAAACTTGAGGGCGTTCATGAATGTTCATCAGCTGTTTTAAAGGTCAGTTAAAGCATGTTGAAAACACAAAGTGCCAGAATTCAAAGTCCGGTATGAAGTAAAGTGAGCGAATAATATTCAATAAATAATTTTTTTTTTTTTAAACCGATGTTAGTTATTTTGATATTTAGAGATTTTAGTCTATTAGACATTGAATTGTGTCACTTGGCGTTCTCCATAACTTGCCTGATTTTTCAGCTAACCCGATGAATATTAATGGGCGTTTTTAGATTTAAGTATTTTGAAAAACCAATAACATTTTTCTCCTTGTATGTAAACATCTGTTACAAAATTAAACCTTCACATTTGCCTTGATGATGAAACGTGTCGGCTAAGATAAGTTTTCCTTTTGTCTTTATTCACATATATATATATATATATATATATATATATATATATATATATATGATGTAAATTTTGATGTATTTTATTACGTTTGTTTTATGAATATAAAGACAGAATAAAAAAGATATATGCAACTGTCTGTGCATAAATTTTTTATCCTAGAACTACGCACATTTGTAATCAGTATACTTAAACATACGTGCAGAAATATATAGAAATACATTAAATGAGAGTGAGAAAGGTGAATAAGTAAATTTGTCATATTTACATTTCTGAAATCTACTCTCTCTCACTCGCTCACACTCTCTCTCCCTCTCTCTTTCTCTCTCTTTCCCTCTCTCTCTCTCCGCGCACACACATACACACATATAGATTCTTTTTATCAAAATTATATCCTTATGAATTGGTTTGCATTAAAATAATTTTTTATTCGGAATATTATTAAATTATCTTTCATACATGTGGTAGAAAAACAATGCTAAATCGAATAATAAATTAGGAATTTTTTTCTTTTTGTAGGCTCCGATACATTTTGTCAGATACTGGTAATACAGTAACAATTTTCAGAAATATTGCAACGTTCTTTTCTTATTTACCAAAATAGCTTTAAAATAACTGAAATATGGAAAAATATAATTTTGCGTTTTAGAAATGTACATTCACTAGAATTATTGCAGATGAAATGCAAGTATGTCAAAATTATTTAAAATGATGAAGGAATATAAAGAATGGTACAGGAGTCTGTTATATTATTAATACTCAGAATATACGTTTTCAACATACATACATACATACATACATACATACATACATACATACATACATACATAGGAATGCCACCTCGTTATCGATTATGACCAACAAAAGATATCATTGTAAGTCGTACAATTCAGCTTACATGCAAAATCATGAAATTTTTAAAAAATGCATATCATTTTTAAAGTGGAGAAAACCATTGCACTGGGTCAATCACATTATCGGAGTAAGAACAGCATGTAGCCAAAAAAGAAGAACCAGTCAGCATCATTAGCTGCTTGTCAAGTTTTACATCTCCTAGTTAGATGCTGGACAAAAGCTAAGAGGTCCAACAGTGGACATTGAGGTTAACACCCAGTGGTGAGAGTCTTTCATGCTTAAAGGCAATCTTCAGGCTATGGCATCGTCGCCGGGGTTTTTACTGTCCACATTTATATTTATATATTCTCTATCCCTTATATATTTAGATTTTTAACTTGTAAATATAGTATACATTAAAACTATATATATATATATATATCCTAAAATAATTGCTAAATATGTCATGATTCTTTTCGGCGGGTACTGATAAGTTCTTTGCTTAATCTCCTTGACAAATATGTCTTCAAGCACGTCAAGAACAGTGCTTTAATATAATGAATGTTGATGTTTTGAAAATATTGATCAACACTGAAGGACACAGACAAAATTCATCATTACCGTGTTGTATAGTAATCAAATCATTAACATTACATCTTTTGAATAGCGAAAACTTGATGAGCCTGTTTCCAGTGACTATTGGCTAGTCTTTTTTCACTAAGTTTATCCAACATATCAGAAATACGTAATTAAACAATGACAATTAGCCAATCAAAGAATACTACTGATAGGGAAAAGACATTTGAAAATGGTGATAATGTTATTAAGGAAAATTGATCAATGAAAGCTGAAGAAGGAGGAGGGCGAAGAAGAATGAGCATAAGAAGGAGGAAGAGGAGGAGGACAGGAAAGGAGTAAAAATTTAAGACAAGAAATACGAAAAGAATGAATTGAAAGGTAAAGAGGAGGTAAAGAGAAAAGCAGATAAGTTAGAAAAATAGATGATTTTATATTTAGATGATGATTATATATATATATATATATATATATATATATATATATATATATATATATATATATATATATTAGTTGTTTATTATTTGGTTGTCAAAATAATTGTTTGTAAATATAATTACAATTTCTCGGGTGTTGATAGTAAAAAATGGACTCGCATGCATATGCACCATACTATTGTAGCAGATTGTGCGAAATACTTTTCAAAGGGCTTTTCTGTCTGCGCACTCTGCTGACATTGCAGTTGCTTATACGGTCGTGAGTTTCAGCGAAAATTACATAGATCTGAAAGTGACGAGTCGAACAATAGTTTCGAAAACTAAATAAAGGAAGTGGTGGCATGTGTCTATTTATCAATTCAGATGTGCATAATTAAAATACATACTCAAATAATAATTTTCCTTTTGTATTGTTATAAATTACTTTTATATTCTGCTATTCGTTTTTCGTTCAGTTGTTTTTATTATTGATATGACACATTTTAGTTGGGTCTCATCTGAACTCATGTTTTTATTGCGTTAATACTTTTAGCAAAGTTTAGAAAAGCTTTCATTTTTTAGAATGATGAGCTTCTACAGTTGCATCATTTCCAGAAAATATATTTGTTAATATTATTTTCTGTCTTCCAGTCAGTAGTAAATGGTGACTCTCACGAAAGATCAAGTGACAACAAGTCTCAGTATTCCTGCGCCTTCCTTAGTATACTGATTTTCAGTTATCAAGCTTTCCTCGGATCTTCAGTTCTTTAAGTTGTTTAAAAGTGTCTAGTGGATCTTTGCAAACGCTTTAACAGTGAACAAAAAACTTTCACCTTCCTGTTCTACAATTGTATTATACTTCTTCTTCTTCATCTTCGTGCTGCTATTATTATTATTATTATTATTATTATTATTATTTACAGTTGTCCTTATTTGTTGTTTGAAAAAATTCTTTTTAAAAACCTGAAGTAAACGAAGATGTTTTTGTTCAAAAGATGTTGAGAAAGTTTTCCTAAGTACGCTAATGAGCACAAACATTTTCATGTGTAAATAAAGTATGAATAAATAAAATATGAAATTTTTTTTCCGTAACTGTTAATATATAAAACAATATACACAAGATTAATTAAAAAGTAAATACATTATTAATAAAAACTTATTAAGCATATAATTGCTTTTCCTTGATATTTAATAAACAAATATAAATATATATATATATATATATATATATATATATATATATATATATATATGAGTGTGTGTGTGTGTGTATACACACACACACACACATATATATATATATATATGAAGAAATATAGTTCTAAGTGTGCTATGTTTATGGGATAAAGTGCTCAATATCAGAGATAGGACATATGTAAGCTTTTATGCTTTCAGGGTGTTTCTTGCTCGACGCAATCGACAGGCCTGACGATTGCGTGTAGCAAGAAACAGCCTATCGCCTCTGTCAAATAGCACGACATGTAGTTTCATGCAGTTGCTGCAATCTTCAGGTACAAATATGATCTGACCGTTATTTCGCATTCTCGTGTTGGTAATTCGAAATTTTGTGTTAAAATTTGATATTTTTAATTATTGCTGCCTAAAATATTATAATTAACTAATAAAAATGTATATCATTCAAATTCATAAATTCGATAGGCGAAGAAATAAAAAAATTATTTGAATTTGGATTCAAGTGGTGGTCACTTTCATTTTTGACAAAAATATCATAGTAATATCAAATAACAAAACTAATACTCAGGGCGAAAATATACTATAACGGTGAAAATAAAAAATAATATGTTATTAATGATTAGTTATATGAATATTAAATGTTGTTGCATAATATTCGTAAAATCGATTTTGAAATCGCTTTTAATCGGAGTTTATGTGTTTTAGCAGGTGCTTAGATTTATGGATACATGTAGACATTAATTTGAACCTTGTGTTAAGCAGGTTGGGGTTATTTACCTGTTTTATTATAATAAGCTTCTCCAACAAACACAAGTTACATCTATCACTCTTTCTATTGTATGGCTTAGCATTCACGATTATTTCCATATATATATATATATATATATATATATATATATATATATATATATATATATATAAACTGGAAAAGAACAGATGTGTCCGTCTGTTTAATATTTAAACATATTTCTCCAGTTTTAGAATAAGCTGTTGTGCTTTAGGGTAAAAATTGTGGATAAAGTATCCGAATTTCATGTTTGCGGGGTTTTTTTTGTGCAAGTATTTTCAACTATCTCAATCATTTTCAAGAACCTGTGGTGTCTGTGTGTTAAATAGAATTCTTACATCTACATCCTAATATTCTTGTAAAAGCTGAAAGGTGATGACATGTGTAACAGTTATTGGGAAGGATCACAAAGTTTCAATTAGATTTTTTCTTTTGTTTTCAGGTGTATTTTGCACCCCATAATTTAGAGGGAACTGCTTATAATTCCTTGCCTTTCCTGAAGATTTGTACTTGCATTTCTCGTAAAAAGAACATTGCTTGCAAAACGTTAACACGCAAAAGTCTTAGAATAAATAGGCATACATGTTGACTTGAGTCATCTTTTTTACCAACCTCTCACTGCTCTGTGTTAATATTGCAATCAATCTTTCTGATTTTAACACTGCCTATAAATTGATGGTGACCCTAATTTATTGAATGAAGGTTAATTTTTATATTAGTTAAGATAATCTTTTGTTTCAATCCTTCCTAAATAAGCTTTGTTATTGTTATTGTAGTCAAAACGATGTTAAATACCAGTCAAATTCTAATTAAATTGGTTAACATTGGTTCACTTGTATTTGTGTTGAGGAGATGACAAAAATACAACTATGTTGCTTCTGAATATTGGCAAATACAATTCTTCTTCTTTATGTGTCGTGTCTTCTCAGGCGATCATGGCTCTCCACAACTTCCTGTCCCTCGTACTAAATTTTGTCTTTCTGCTACTTCCAAACGCAGTTCCACCGCTGTTTTCCTCACTTTCTCTCTTGCCGTTCATCTGTCCCCCGGTGTGTATCAGATTTTGTAAGCCCTCCTACCTCATTAGGTACCTTAGAAACGTCAACTGTTTCTTACCGATGTTAAGTATGTTTCTTTTTTCTTTCTAGAAAACTTCGTCATTGCTCACATGTTTGACCCATGGTGTCCTCAGCATCCTTCTGTAGAACCATATTTCGGTTGATTCAAGTATCTTCTTCATCTTTGAGAAGATTGTCCTGCACACGCTGCCATACAGGAGAGCAGATATCACGTAACAGTTTAGTACTTTTTCCTGGTTTAAAAACCCGAAAAACATTTCGTTCAAAACGGTATAATAAAGACATAAAGATCGACAAAATAGAATTCATGGAATAAAGTTAAACAGTGTACATGTTCATTTGTTGATAAACTAGTTATGCTATATCTGACTAAATTAATTTTGGTATGTGTGTATGCGTATTTGTGTGTGTACGCGCGTGTGTGTGTACTCGAGGTTTTACATTTTGTATAACACAAAAAAACAAATATTGAGTATATTTCATATGATATTTTTTAGTCATTTTATGCACATATTTTTAATTTTTAAAATATGAACTTTGATATAGTTTATTATCTGAGGATAGTAAAACGAAATATTAACAAAAATAGAATTCTCTTTCATGATTTATTACATACAAATATATGTTTCGTGGAAAATGTCTACGTTTTAATTCTCTATGCATTCAATTTGATTTTTACACGATCGTAATTTAAAATTTTATTGGATCCCAATAGTGGCAGGTTTATTTTGCTTTTTCTTTCTTTCTTTCTTTCTTTCTGTGTGAGTTGAAAATCTATGTATGTGCCTATTAGCACAGTATACTCACTGAGGACATAGTATTTATTATTTATGGATGGCTTCCAAGCTATATTTTTTTCACAACCGCTTCTCTGTTCCAAACCTGTAAAATACTGAAATCGTGCAGGCTAAGTCCACCTGGATAAATTCAACCCGATTATCTTAAAGATTTCCTAAGATATGTTTTTCATAATTTCATTTTTTTCTTCTTATTCACTTATTTCTTTAATCATTTTGTTTCTCAGGTTATTTCAGAAACTGTCGCTTTTATCTTCTAAAATAAAAATTTACACAAGATAAAACATAATTTAGTATTTTTTATTAGCTTTACTTTACTGTTCGTAAGTACTTTCTCATATGATGCGCATATTAAATATATCATGTACATTTCACTTTGGTGAATGATATTCTATTTAATGTGGGCTGTTTATTTTGCATAATCATAGCTTCTAATGTTTTGTGTCTTTCCTTGCATTGGGTGATGTAGGGTAGTTTGATATTATCTAATAATACTTGTCTTATGTTGATAGGTGTATTTTGGTTATTCATGATGTCCTGATTGATATGTGCTCGAATTGCGCTGAATTTCTACAAGTGACAACTTGCGGAGAGTGTGGTGCATATGTAACAGATGTAAGAATTTAATATTGTTTTTTTTTATTATTAATAATATCGATGCATCAGAATGTACGAGAGCTCATAAACAGAGGATTTTTGAGGTCACAAGTTGTTGGCAATGATTAAATTAAATGTTTTAAACATTTATAGTAGATGATAAATCTAGGGTGTTTGCTGTGATTTGCTTACAGGAAATCAAAACCAAAAAACAATGTCATAATTTGTCATAAGTGAGAAAACTAACATTTCTTATCATAAACAAGACCAACTGCAATAAAAACAACTTGACTCTATTCTCAGCAAAATAAGACAAATGAAAAATCTAGACAAAAGACCAACAGTCTTCTCAAGAGACAGATTAATAAACTGATTATGGTTAACATCGAGGATATCGGATCAATCAAATTCCACAAAATTGTATGCATTAACTTGGATACCTATACGGGAACGTAAAAATACTCAAACCTAACGCCTCGCTACATCATACAATCTCACAAAACCCAACCCCCATATATCAATTTGTAAAACCTTAAACCAAGTTTAAGCAGTATTGCTATACTTAAGCATTAACCCCACGAACAAATTTCTCAACAGAATACAGTTCAATAAACCAATTAACGGCATCTTAGCCTCGTTTGACGTTGAAAGCTTATTCACAAATGTCTCAGGCATAGTTTTACAGAAGGTATATTTTAGCTTCGTCCCCACCTCCTAAAATTAGACCAACTATTCTGCTTAAACTTCTTGTTTGTGACCAATAGGGTAATATTTACACACAAATAGATGGTTTAGTGACTCGTCCGTTTCTCGGACCTACCCTATATAATTCCTACATGAGATATGTAGAAAACGAAATCATCAATAATTACACCAAGCTCCCCATATACGTCCTTTATACCCGGGGTATCAACCTTCATATAAGCAAAAAAAAAAACCGCGAAGAAATAAAAATAATGAATAAACCTTCAAGAATTTTCTCTGTTCTACACGTTACTTACGAACTCATTAATAAAACCCCTTTCGTCGACGTTATAAATTTACCACTTCTCTTTATATAAAAGAAAACACTGGCAAAACACTGGTCTACACAACTACAAAAGTAAAAAACGATCACAATAAACACCTTAGATTTATCATCTACTCTAAAGATTAAAACATCTAATTTAATCATTACCAACATGAGGGCCTCAAAAATCCTATATCTCAAAAGGCACGAGAGTTCATTCTCGTGCCTTTTGAGATATAGCGTCGACAATAATCAAAAAACAATATCAAATTCTTACATCTGTCCCACATGCAACACCCTCTCAGTAAGTTGTCACTTGTAGAAATTCAGTGCAATTCGTACGCACATCGACCAGCACATCACCAAAAACTAAAATATGTCTATGAACATTACACAAATATTAGTGGATCTTACCAACATACTCCAATGCAAGGAAAGGCTCAAAACTCTGGAAGCTATTATTATTATACAAAATAAACAACCCACATTAAATAAAATATAAATTCCCCACAAGACATAGTACCCTTGAAGTGCATATGATATATTTAATATAAACAAGTGCGTGTGTGATTGTGTGTGCAAACGTTTGCGTGTGTGTGTTTGAGCGTGCGCTTGTGTTTGTATGTGCTTGTGTGTGTGTGTGTGTGTGTGTGTAGGTGTGCATGTGTGTGTGTGCTTGTGTGTGTGTGTTTTAAGAATTATTAGAATTTTATATGTAATCAGAAAGGTGCAGATAAACCGAACACATGTTGAAAATTTCTCAATTGAACAAAAAACTTCTAATATTTGTTCATTTGTTCAAACTTTGCGAAGTTGGTTGGCACGAGAACTTTTCAGAAGCCCTTTTTGAGATGTATATACAGACGAATATGTGTATGCACATTACACGTGAGGAAGATAGACGCGATTTCGTATTTTATAAGTGAAGTCTTGATTATTTTAATTATTCATTTATTTTTATATTTTCTTTGTTTAATATATTATAATTTTTATTATATTATTATACATTGATAATTTTTGCTTCAGAATAATCAGTTTCTTCCTTTATTATTTATTGTTCACATATTTTTTAACAACAAAAAAAAACAATTTTCTATTATATTTGATGATAATTTTATATTTTTATTATTTTCTTATTTATTGATCGGTTTATTATCATTGAAATAAATAATAAGTGGTACATTTGATGACGAACTGTTTACTCCGACATCCAGTGTATATATATATATATATATATATATATATATATATATATAGATAGAGAGAGAGAGAGAGAGAGAGAGAGAGAGAATAAATAAATAAATAAATACAGATATGGAATGGTCCATGAATTGTCATATTCTGATGGTTGTTCCTTGTTGTGGTTAAGGATTTGCGTGGACCAGTAAATCTGAAAGCGACGCGGTCGTGTGTTCTAAACTCCTGGTAGGGCCAAGGTCGAAGACGTGGACACAGACTAAGCGCGATCAAACCCAAAGAACCCAACGGTGGTACATGTGAATGATGATTGAACACTCAGCTTCTTGTCTTGAACCTGTACGTTGGCGGCGAATCTGTTATGGTGGATCTCCTAAGATCCATTGACTGCTTAGATGTCCGGCTCTGCATTAGACCTGTTTAGAAGTACCGTTGTCGATCTCAATCGAGGAAGGTCCTAAAAAATATGGACTAAACATCGCTACCACTGCATGGCTGGGAAACCGCACCTGGCGGGCTACCTATCATACGGTCGAAGCAACAAGAAACTTAAGACTACCAATATGATTTTGGAATATGATATATTAGAACTCTTCTCGACATTGACGATACCAACAGACCAGAAAGACGCACAGCTCTAGTCACAATGGAACTGGTAAGACTTAATGTAGGCATCGCAGCCCTGTGTGAAACACGACTTTCAGAAGGAAAACTCGAAGAAACTGGTTATGGTTATACATTGCTTTGGAAAGGCAAAAATGAAGGGGAGAGTTTAATCCAAAGATCTGGTTTTGCTCTTAAAACCTGCATCATACGAGACCATCACTTAACACCATCTGCCATCAATGAATGACTCTTCGTTTACCGCATCATAAAGAGAATTACATTGCTCACATTTATGCTTATGCAACAACTCTTTATGCAAGCAATCAATTTTACCAACAACTAAGCAACATCATTGTCAACATACTATTGAAGGGCAAACTCTTATTACTAGGGGACCACATGTATGCATCCCCGATCCAAACACTGGCATCTTATAGACTATGACATCACATGCAAACAAAGCAAAATAAAAGTTCTTTTTTTTTTTTTGTTGATTTTTGTTTTTTCCCTACAAACTCGTATACCGCATTATGATATTATTGACTTTGCGATGATCCATAATATAACATCCATATGTTATATTACGGATCATGGTGTAAAATTTACTTTTGCGAACTGCGAATTTAGCGCACTCTCAATGCACTTTCTGCTTTGTGAATACTTTGCTCTTCTGAACAGTGGCATTTTTAAGTCAAAATTGTGATCAGATGTATTACAATGAACCATCAGTGCGTTCATGTAGAATATCTCTGTGGCTCTCATATAATCTTTTTTGAGGTTTCTGGATGTTTCGCGGATGCACAAAATGTCATTTCATCGAATGGACAGTTTCATCAAATTCATAGAATCTAGAAGAAACCTTACTTAATTATGATTATTTCAAATCCTCCTAATTATTTCTCTCTGTATATCCTTGCTTGAACCGGCTTCTAATGCCCTGGGGTGAGTGGCTTGGGGATAGTAGTTGTAGCTCGGGGAGGCACAGTCATATGGGTAAAAGGGAAACTCGGAGAAGTTCCACCACAGAATTTGTGATTGAGCGGCGCTATATCGAGTCTAATTCGTTACCACTTCGTCACCGAGAACCGTTGGTACAGTTGGTATGACGTTTGCCTCTTATCGTAACTGTTCAGGTTTCAATTCTCGGTAGTAGATGCGCACTGCTGATGAGTCCCAAATATAGGACAAAACGGCCGCCCAGTGCTTTCTGCATTCTGTTGAGGTTTATTCTAATATTTACACTACACATATATTTGCTGTTTGTGCCTGGCAACTGTCCTTATTGTGTTACCATGATTAGTAAGTTAAATTCGCAAGCTATTATTGTGAATGCGACCTCACTTGGTTACTTAACTCTAAGCTAAGTTTATAAAATATATGATCTCTATCAACCATCGTGCGCTACTATCTGAAATACAACGATGCTAATCAATTCAGAGATATGCATATATGTATGTTTGTAAATGGAGAGGATTGACTATAAAATGAAATGTTTATTTATTATATGTTGTTTTTTATGTTTGATATATTCTATTGAAATTGTAATTCTTTTCAATGTCATCAATCTTCTGTGAAATATATTTAGAAGTGATAATCTATAATTAACACATATCTATATATCTATCAGTCTATCCACCTGTTTTTATCTGCCCGTCAGTATAGTACAAACAATTTGAAATATTCAAATGACCGACACCAGAGTTTCTAGTTGGTCTTGCGATCCATCTCGTTCATATTTACGGCAAACTTCAGTTTACGAAATATATAAAATATACGAAAAATATATATATATATATATATATATATATATATATATATATATGCGAAATATATATATATATATAAAATAAAAATATATATATATATATATATATATATATATATATATATATATGTGTGTGTGTGTGTGTGTGTGTGTGTTTGAACATAAAAATAAAGGTCCTTGCTAGATTAGATAATCGTTATATTTATTCTTTATATGTTTATATTTGATTTGTAACCTGTAGCCGATATTAATCTTGTCAAATTTTCTCAATTACACAGCGGCCCCTTCAGTAAATGTCCTTCCATTTTAGTTTCCCCCGTCCCATCTCTCTCTCCCACCTCTTCTTTCCTTTTCTCTCCCTCCCTCTTATTCTGATCTTTAACATTAGATCGTCTATGGTGTGTGTATGTCACCACGAAATGTATCTTTAATGTATTAGAGATCCGACATCATTCATATTTCCCTCTTCCACTCACCTCTATTAAAAAACCACTCTCTGTTAAGATTTAATCTCCCACCTTCTCTCGTCTGTTACCCCTCTCTTTAACTCTAACATTCGTCCCACACTCTCATACTTACACTCTCTCTAAATTCTATTTTTTTTTTATTTCCGGAGTTGTTTTTTTCTGTTTTCTTTTTGAATTTGTAGGTCTGATGAATTGGATCGTATTTACGATTCCAATGGAATAAATTATGACCATGGAATATTAGAGTTTAAGCCTTTTTATTATATCCTTACTCTGTCCTGGGCATTGAGTTCTACCTGGATTCTATCCTCTCGGAATTTTTTATTCAAAAAAAATATACATGTATGTGTATGCACCTATGTATATGTATTTATATATTTTGCATATGTATGTGTATATTTACCACTAATATTATATATATATATATATATATATATATATATATATATATTAAGAAATGGGACAAGTCCGACAATTTATTTATTAAAGACATTTTTATATTTAACGTTCTTTTTTATAGATACAAGTATTTAAGTAAATATTCTGTTTATAATAAACAATAATTAAATAACATTTACCGGCCTGAATGTTATTTAATACTGTTTATTATAAAACAGAGCATTTACTTAAATACTTGTATAATATAAAAAACGTTAAACATAAAAATGTCTTTAATAAATAAAATATATATATATATGTGTGTGTGTGTGTGTGTGAGAGAGAGAGAGCCTTTTGTGCATAAATGTCTTTGCATATTATATATATATATATATATATATATATATATATATATATATTAAAATGCACTTTCGAGTATCATTGATATTATTAATGCAATTTTTTTTTAAACTGGGCTCTCCTGTAGCTTTATTTTATATAATTTTCAGCTACTTGTCAAGTATTGCTTTTCTTTACACAAACGTGATATAAATTATTATAAATTCATATTAAATAGATAATAAACAAAAACAAACCTCATTTTAATTGTAATTCCCGGTAAATATCAAGAAAATTTCAGTAAATTAAACAATATAAAATTCGTAAATCTACTGAAAACGCCAAAAAGATTTTTAGTCGTAACGAAATATTTGATTATCCCGATAATAACAAATAATAATAATAATAATAACAAATAATAATAATAATAATAATAAATGGAGAAAGAAGAAGACGTGGAAGTGAATGAGGAGATGATTGAGGTACCAACAAAAAGCAGAGGCAATTGAAGAAACGCAAATAAAATTCGCAATGATTTTGACCTCCAAGTCTGCCCACATTCTTTAAATTAAAATACAAGAAAGAAGTGAGGAACTGTCAGATTTTGATGGAGATGTGCCAAAGGTCCACAGCATACAAGCAATAGAAACCAAACTATTGGAAAGTACTAGAACCTTGCTTGGTACAGTTGAAAATAAAAGAACAAGAGACTAATTCAGAATTCGAGGAAGAGTTGAATTTGTACAGCCGACAACGTCTTTCGAATCAGTGGTATTGGTGGGGAAGGTGCCGCAGATCTCCAGTGATCCATTAGTCAATTAGTGCGAACATCCAAATGCATGAAAGAAACAATTTAAAACCCGTCACTGAAACGCAATAATCATCTTTTTGATTGATTAGAATAAAAAAAGTGACTGTTGCAAAACTCTTTAATTCTTGATAACATCCTGGTAAATGAATGAAAATAAACGAAGAAATCGGTTGTCCCGTTTTTTTTTTTTCACTTTTAAACTGCTCCTTACAATAAATGGGGGAAATTTTCAGAAATTAAAAATAAAACGTATCTATGAGAATAAAAGGGGATCATTCACAACAATTTATCGAATGAATTATTCATAAATGGAAATAAATTCAACTACAACTTTGATATAAAGAATGTCACACTTATTAAAAGAGAAATAACTTAGAAGAAAAAATCTCGTGAGTGCAGCTATCGAATCTTAACAAACTATAAATCTGCGGCCCGGATGTTTCCCAGTATTTCCATTCCTGAAAGAATTACTACTTCACCAAAGCCAAGATACATGACTACAAAAATATCAAAAAAATAAAAGAAAACAATCAAATTCAAAACCTCATCTTACTCAAAATATACAACAATTAAATTAATATCAAGCTAAAATAATTTAAATAATTATTTGTATTAAAAACAAGAAATACTCATGAATATCACTTGCTCACTTTCATTTATTAGGGATTGAATTGTGTCACTTAGTGTCCTCCAAACTTTACCTGACTATTCAGCTGACTTGATCAATATTTATATGCATTCCTAAACTTAAGCATTTTCATTAACCAGTAGCATTTTTGATCTTCTATATAAATACTTGTCACAAAATAAAATCCTTGCATTTGATTTGATAACATACCTCAAAGGATGGACGTCGGCTAATAGAAGTTTTCCTTTTGTCTTTATTTATATAGTCATTTTATTGATATACTCTATCTGAAATTTTTACGTGTGTGTGTGTGTGTGTGTAAGTAGGTGTTGTGCTTCTGTTTACGGTGTGCATACATGTGTAAAAATTTACAGCACTCTATCTATTTGTAGTGCAACACAATTCTATATACGCAGGGAGCGAGAGAGTGGGATGGATGAAGAAAGGATTGTTTTTCTTCTAAAATCATCAACGAAATGTTTAGGGTTTAAGAAAAGCTAGCAATGCGTTCTCGGATATTATATAATCTGGGAAATTCTATCTATCTATCTATCTATCTATCTATCTATCTATCTATCTATCTAAGTATTGGTGCCCGATTAGAAAATTAACAACAATGAATATCTGGCGTAAACTTTTGCAATTATTCAATATATATAATTCACAAAATAAATAAATGTAGCGATATATGCAATTTATATTGTATTTAAGAATTTACAACTGTGACGGAGACAAAAAGCACCATATATATATATATATATATATATATATATATATATATATATATATATATATATATATGAGAGAGAATAGAAAAGTTCAGAGCAGATAACATTAGAAAGATTTTAGAGTCCCATGAAAATAAGTGGATACAACGTCTAAAAACACAATACCCAGCCAGGCTAAATCATAAATTTAACAATATATAATAGTAACAATCAACAAATCAAAACCTACCCACATTTCTCACCCACACAAGACAGACATACTTACGGAGGAATGGAGGCCTCACACTTATACACTCACCCACACGATTATACACACATACACACCATACTCACTCACTCCCTAATGAGCCAAAATGATAACACACACCTACAGCAATACACACGCTTACACATATCATACTCACTCACTCCCTAAGAACCAAATAACACACACAAAACACTAAACAGAGACACATCCCCTCACCAGGTCCAATAAAACTGTCAAACTGACCAGAGAATTCAGGATAAAATGTATCTATCCAGTTCTTATCTCAAATAACAACTTAAAAGAGACTGTTTGACCAACACAAGGAATGTTAAAAGATTCATGTGAAAAAGATAAAAAATAAAAAACAAATGAAAACTACAGACAAAAGTTCATTTTCTCCAACAAAAGACATTCATTTCTGTAGTTCACTGCCAACAGCAAGCAGAAATATTTAATTTCTCCTCCCGATGATAGCCATTTCGGTCGAAACTAGTCGAGGAATCTAAATGGAATAATAATAATAAAAAAACGAAAGAATATTAATCTACAACCCAGTGTGTCTAATGATTTTATTTTTTAATTTTTTTATTTTCTTATTGTTCAAAATATATATATATATATATATATATATATATATATATATATATATATCCCCACATGTTAAGAAATTATATATATATATATATATATATATATATATATATATATATATAGAGAGATAGGGAGAGAGAGAAAGAGAGAGAGAAAGAATGAGAGAGACACACACACAGGGCGTTTGAAAAAATTTGCTTGATATATATATATATATATATATATATATATATATATATATATATATATATATATATATATATATATATATATATATAGGATTTTCAAGCAAATATACGGAATATTAGAACAGAATGCAGAAAGCACTGGACGGCCGTTTCGTCCTATATTTGGGACTCATCAGCAGTGCGCATCCACTAACGAGAATTGAAACCTGGACAGTTACATTGATATATAGTTAAGACATTGAATAAAAAAGACAATTGAAAAATAGTTCTTAGTCTTTGCTGATTTTTTTTCGTCTTTCGACTTTATCAAGGCGAGTGATAATAGATAAAAGCGATAATAGTTAAAGCTTATTTCAACCAAGTCCTCGATGTTCAAATCCTGGTAAAATTTAAAAATGCCGTATTTAAACTCTTCGATGGAGGATTAACGCGGCACAAACTTCCGAGCTTAGTTTATTCCATTGTTCTATGGTAAATAAACTGACTCACCTACATACGCACATACAGAGACACAGACACCCACAAGCAAACACACACACACAGACACACACACACACACACACACACACACACACACATATATATATATATATATATATATATGTATGATTGTATATGTGTGTGTGATTCACAATTAATTATCAATATATTTGTATGTATAAACAAAGATATGTTCTCATCTATATTTACCGATAAACCTTAATTGCATGTATTCTTAAATATTTATGCATCTCGATGAACTTGTGTATCCATATTTCATTTTCTATACCTACAAAAACAAAGAGGTATGTCCATGAATATATTTTGCGTTTATGCATACTTATAGATAAACATGGAAATATATGTATATATACATTAGAAATTATTCGTTTATTATATTTCGAAACAATGATCCGAAGAAATGTCCGGTTGATGTGGAGATATAGATGACCGCGTAGCTCATCAGCATCGGACATTTATGCAATTCTTTTTACAGCTGTTTACATAGGTGATATTTTATTTTTGCTTTCTTTGCTACCAAAATACTA
>CAHIKZ030002135.1:2295000-2305000 GCA_903632075.3 Acanthosepion pharaonis
TCTCTAGGTACATATGAATATGTTGGGACGAGTGCCATTAATTTGACCATAAACGCATAAGAACAAATTTATTTCGAAGGTTGAATGATTCTCAGAGACAAAATCAGTGACATCAGAAAAGAAGTCAGAAAATCATTCCAAAAGTATTATATTTCCTGAATTTGTATGTCTCAGATATAATGGCTTCAAGAAAACGGGGAATTTACGTGGCTTTAGACAGCAATACGAAACAATCATGACACAGTTTGTATTATGCTATAATTTTGTAAGCAATCATACAAATACGTAGATATATACTGCACGCAAAAGATTACTGATACATACAAACGGCAATATATATGTAGGTAGACATATATAGAGATGAATTTATATACACATATAAATACATATATATATATATATATATATATATATATATATATAGTTTATGCAAATTTAGGTAATCCGTATGGGTAGACCTGAGGAGGATGATATCCAGAGAGCTCAATGTAAAATTCAGAGCAGATATGTTTGAATAAAAGACAGACCACGTTAAGATTCCATGTAATAAGCTATTTCACCATAACCCCTTTAACAGGGTTCTGGATCATCGACTTACTTCAAAAGCTGAAATGAAAAATGAAAAGAAATTCACACGTTTTTTACGGACCACATCAAGTATACGCAAAGTTAATGAAGTGAGGAAGTGAGGTGGGAGAGAGGATATGAGTGTGTCATATGTATCATTTTAGTTTCCTATTTTAACCCCAGTGTGTCGGCTGGATGTTGCTCAAATCTAACGCGTCTCGTCTCTAGATAAAGGTGGTTAAGGGGTGAGCGATAAGGACTACATTAAGGAAGACGTTACAATAACCCCAATAAATTATACGACAGGTTTCATTCAAATTCTTAGACGCTGTCAGTTCGCGTTACTTTAACGTGCATATTTGGGAGGTTAAGGTTTGATAAACATCTAAATTTTAAAACAATCTACGAAGAAATTAATTTGAAATTCGGTGGAGTTTTGGGTATTTTCTATGACGCAGTCGATTGGAAAAATCCATAGACAGAACATTGGAAGAGTAATCCAATTTATATTTAGTACTTTTCCACTAAAACTTTTATCTTATAGCTTGTTAGGTTGACATTTATTCGTTTAATTTTTGTTCATTAAGTAAACTCGTGATTGTTTTTGATTTTTGTTCATTAAGTAAACTCGTGGTTGTTTTTATGTATCCAATTATCAACAGTTATTCCCATTTAAATAATTTTATTTTCCACATTGGGGCAGTATCTTTCAATCTCAATTAAAATACTAGTCTAAAACTTTCCCTTCGTGCTATTTAGAATTCACTTTCAATTGGAGAATATTAGAGGAGAAATTTGGAAGAGATGTCACTAGCAGAAAATTAGGCCCTTCTTTTACATTTTCTTATCTACACATGCCTTAAACCCCTATTTGTAACCACATACCTATATCGTCTTATATGCCTATGAGTTCCTATATGCACCTACACACACATTCACACGAAACGATATATGTATATTTCCATCTTTACACATATACACCTGTAGAGAAAACGCACATCCACATGTCTCCATACCTATCTCCATGTATACTTATACTTACATATATACTTATACACACAAGGACATCTGCATATCCATATATACTCATACGCACATATATATATCTACACATCCATACGTATACACATATACACATACATACACACACCCATATATGCATACGTACATACATACATATACATACACACACATATGCATACGCAATCTGCAGAATATCTACATACCCACATATGCGTTAATTTGCACTTACATATATCTACCCACGTATTTGTCCCTATTCTCATGTCCACTTGTGCATCCACTTATGCCTGCGTTCGAAGACTATCTCAGTATTTAATTACATTATCTATGTTTTTACACCTATAATATTACCCGATCTTTCATATTTATGGCAAACCATATAAGTACCTAACTAATTGTACATCTCCACACTCACAAAAAAAAAAAAAAAAAAACTGGTATGCTTCTTTTTCCGTATAAAAACATATACATGTCCATATCAACAGGTGTCTCAGTGTGCAAATACATTATCATAGTTGTATACATACAGTCATGTGTTAGCGTTCACGTGTGCATAGTAATATTTCTAAAAACAAAGGGAATATAAGACATTCAAAATTGCTGTTCCTATATGATTATTTCTTAGTGTACTTGCTTAGGTTTAGGTTGTTTTGTGCCGGCATTTAAAAAACTAGTTCATTGTGTCTATTTAGTAGTATGTCTGGATCTTTATGTTTGATTATGAAGATTTTCTCCTTCAAACATAAGTTGCATCTGTCTCTGAAGTTTTTGGGAGTTCTGGCTCTTGATATTATTCTCCACTTTATTTGTGGTGTTAGGCCACTCTCCACCAAAAACCAATAATGATTTGATAGTGCTGTTTGTTTTTTTTTACATTTATTATTATTATATATATATAAGTAGGATAGGGTAAAAGTCAACTAGAAAACATTTACCTATATAACATTATTTATTAAAAGCTTTATTAAAACATCATCAGAGAATGAGACATGGAAAAAAGAAAGAATTTATGGCATTTTTATTTTGTGTTTGATTTTCATTGGTATATTTAATTCCTGCATGTTTTCACTTTGTAGATAGTACAAATAGGTATGTGTGTTTCTTGGACTGGCAAGAAGTGGAGATTCTAACAAGTGAATTGGTATTCAGTTATGGTATACAAATCAGCTTTCACAAGATTCTAAGATTTGGAATTTCATGTAAAGCGATTTTCTGTTAAAATCCAGTCAAGTTTCTTAACATTGATATTTGACTTGTAAGAATGAAAAAAGCAATATCTGTTGGCATTATATTCTTCTCATGAAATATAAACAGTGAATATTTGTAAATATAGTAGATGCCCTTTGACCATCGTGGTGTTGGCGCGCGTATAGACATATGGATGTGAAATAGAGAAGATTTTCGTGAATATTTTGTTAATTTCAGTAAATAACATTTTTACATGTATGAATATTTGTTGCGTTGTTCAACCAATTTTCCTGTTTATTTTTTTCTTTATTTAAATACATATAGACTGTATGTGAATTATGGAATATTATATGTGGTGGAAGGTAACAGAAATGATACAAAATCCATATTCACGCCAATCTACTTGAACAAAGGAGTTAAAGCACCGAGACATTGACTCTCTCTTTACGTTCAAGGTTTCTCATCATTCTTTCTGTGTACGTATTAGTTGCTGTATATAGATGGTCTTCCAGCTGTCCCATATCATGGCTTCCTGTGGTTTGGTCCCAATGATGATGTTACTTTATTTTGTCGCCATTAGTGTTAAAGAGGAACCATTTCGACAAAAAAGTAAACGATACATCTGAAGATAGAATGACGAGTTAAGTAATAGATGTAGAAGTTTGAGATACAGGGAATGTTCCAGGGTTGTTTGGGGATAGCTATGAGAATTTGTTGTGCAGATGGATAGATAAACAGAAACTGACTGACACAAACGATAATAGATAGTGACATAGGAGATCGTATGGATTATCAGAAATACAGACAGAGTGACGAAATGAATAAGATTGATAAAATTAGATGACGATGAATGTGAATGGGTGGAATAGATTGAGTATTAGATTAAAAAAGAACAGGTAAAATTTGTAACAGATTGCTCTATAATTTTAGATTATAAAGTCTAGTTCAGAATATTTTGAAAGAGAAAAGAAAATTAAATAATAGATACGTAACATACACCCAAGCCGTGTATTTACGCTGAGGTGCCAAATACAAGGTGCGGGTATAATTATTGAGAGGTCAGAATTTTTCTCAGTGTGCAATAAAAAAGGGTATTAAAAGTCAGTTATGAAGATCATTTAAAGGGACAAAAAGTGTGAAATTAATAAATTGAGTGGTCTTAATAAGCACAGAAAGATTTGGAAAATCTACTTAAATATAAACATGTGCCTCGATCCACTAAGAACCTAAGAGAATATGTCTATGTCACACACGCATATATATGTAAATGTTTATAAATTTGAACATTTTCTCTCTCCACACACACACACACACACACACACACACACATATATATATATATATATATATATATATATATATATATTCAAACAAGTTTATTAAAGTTGGCCCAGTGTATTTAATTTTTAGTTTGCGTCGAAGTTATTACATATCCGGATGAGATTGGAGGGGAAAGTATCCAAACTTAAAATGCTTTTGTCCGACGACTTTCGACCATCTCTGGATATTGATGTTTATGTGAAAAAAATTTATTAGTTTAATTGCGACATTTTAAGAACGCTACAATTATAATTTAAATATAAAGTGAATGATATATTAGTACCGTCATGTATAGAATTTTTTTAAATCCTCATGAAAAGTGATAGACGATATATTAAGTGTCTAAACACATTTTAAAAGGCTGTAATCTAAGATATTTTTAATGCGTATTGTTTCTTATGCATAATAAAAGCTTCGTGTATTTTGAATCTTTTTTTCATTTTGTGTTGTATAATAATTTGCTATTATCTGCTAATATTTATCTTATTTATTTTGATTTATTTTGACTGTTTTTGATGTGAAGATGAATGCGTGTGAACTTCATTAAAATTAGATAAATGCCAAGGTTGTGTTATGGCTAAGAAACCAGTGTAACTATTTAACGTTGTTTTTTTAATTATTTTTTAGAGATGTAATTTCACAAAGGCCATGAAAATTCATAAACAACAATTTTCTTATATAAGGACGATTTTGAGATGCCGTCTAGTAATGATTAGTTTAGATGTTTTACACATTTTATTGTAAATAATAAGTCAAATGTATTTATTACAATTATTAAGTGATGTTACCGGCGATTTATATTTAGAGTGCATTAGAATAGGCTTTATTTTTTTATATCATTATTGTTTTCTGTGTTACTTTTATGTTTTAAAGCTTATTTTATTTACTTGGGGAAACTTTTAACTTTTACAATTTTTAATAAAATAATGTGAGTTAAAAAGAAATTTAATGTTTTTTTGTAACTGTTAGGGTATACACTTGGATGAGTATCACAGAATTGTTGCTTGTGTGTGTTTTTTTTTTGTTTTTTGTTTTTTTTGTTTTTTGTTTTTTTTTGTTTTTTGTTTTTTTTTTGTTTGTTTTTTGGGTTTTTTTTTGTATAGTGATGTAGACTTTTAGAGATTGCTATATCCTCCAGGAAAAGGGTTCTATTATTAATGTTAAGCGTAGGGCTGAGTTTTTCCTCAAAATTTTCTTTTTAAAGATTTTACTTTTTTTTTTTTCGTCATCAATATACTGAATATATATACTAAATTTGGCAAAATTGCTGACGATAATCTTTTCTAAGTGAACCGCTTAGAAATTAAATAAAGTAAGACGAAGAGGCAACCTCATAGCTATGTCATCGGTTTGTGTGTAAATGTCATCATAATGATCATAAGAAGGTACTTGTATTTCGGAGGAGAGAAGATTATGTAGAACTGCTGTTTTAATATTAGGAGGTGGGAGTAAATAATTTTATATGCATTTTGAATTATTAAATGTATAATTTCTTTGACAAAAGCATTAAAATGACTTTCAACATCTAACAACGTATGAATGTCTTTATCAATTTTATGCGAATGAAATATTTGAAGAAATTCCTTAGTTGAATTAACACTATATTTATTTGATTAGTGCGGTAGGAACTTTTGGTTTTAACACACGAAAGAAGGAATTTCTGAAATTATGGGACATAGAGGTAAAACAGATTTATATATTTTTTACTTTCCATAGAGGTAGCCGGCAATTTTTTTGTCTCTATGGCACTGATAACATTAACATTCGTGATAATAACTAGAACTAGTCAAAAGTAATTGAGCAAAAACATTATGAAATTGTGACAATTTCTACGAAACTTTGAATTAAATTTTAATTCGAAGAATTTAATAAAAACAGACATACTGACCTTGTCGGTCGATTTTGACTTATATGAATGGGTGCGTGAGTGAGTATTTATGTGTGTGTGTGTGTAAATGCTAACCTATCAACTTCTAGCCTTTATTTAGTATCAAAAGCTGAAAGAAATGTACTTCATAATGTGAATAACAGCCAAAATTTGCTAAATCGCATAGATGCTAATAAAATAAAATGCAGAAGACTTTTTTTATAAAATTTCTGTATAGATTCTGATAAGAGCGTATTTATATATGGGTGACTATGAGAAGAAGATTGTGTGACGTTCACAAATTTTTGTGGAAGTGTGTATGAACAAATTCGGAAAATGTTTTGTCACCCTGTAACTCTTCAACCGAGTGACAATTGTCTGTTGCATACTTGAACGAAATTTTCATATGACCTGAAGATTGCGTCTAAGCCTGAAACGGAATGTGATGAATTCAGTGACATATTTACACAGGCTCTATGCTTGCTGTTGAGCACTTTTATGCATAAATGTAGCACACCTTAAAGCTATATTTTTATTTTATACATACATACGTACATATATATATATATATATATATATATATATATATATATATATAAAGAGTGCTCAATACAGAGTAGAGCAAATATAGTCATTTATTCGAAAATTCTAAAATAAAATGTTATTAAATCACTACAAAAATAGCCATTTTGTTTCAACACTTCTAGTGTCTCCTCAAGTGATGGTGTTGAATGTAGAATAAACCTTTATGCCTTATTCTACACCATCACTTGAGAAGACACCAGAAGTGTTGGAAAATGGCAATTTTTGTAGTGATTTTATAACTTTTATGTTATAATTTTCGAATAAATGATTATATATATATATATATATATATATATATATATATATATATATATATATATTCAAATAGACATCACTACGGTCATCATAACATCATAAATTCTGAAACCGGAAATTTCTGATAAATAAATAGTGGAAAATGTCATATTTATGAAGATTTCCTACTCACTCTTTATTTTATCATATATACCTACACACACGCACACACACACACACACACACACACACACACACATATATATATATATATATATATATATATATATATATATATATATATATATATATATATGGGAAGCATTAATAAATATGCATTTTGATATGAATTTTTCATTGTATGATGTTCGATCAATATGATGAGTTTTCACAGCGGAATAAAAGTCATTGATAACGAAAAATATGTTGGAAATAAATATTAGTTGTAAAATATAAATACTTTTTCATAAGAAAGCTACAAACTTATTGACATATGTTCATATATCTATGTGTATGTGTGTGCGTATGTGTGTCTGTGTATGGGCACAGATACACTGAAATAAATAATTTTCTAAATCTTTATATACACACGCATCTATTCATAAAAATCTATATAGAAAATAAAATTGCTAATTTCAATTCCCAAATTGATATCCTAAAATGTTTATATCGTAATGCTTAGGGAAACAAAATCATTGAGAATGCTGTAAATCACATTGAATCATTATGTATCACCAATCTTTCATATCTTTTGCAGACAAAATCTCATGAAATTTAAGAAAGCTCACATTTTTGTCTACCTGTTATTTTCGTGCATTTACAGAAATGTCTTAAATATTTAAATGATCGCGAATTTTATAAAATTTTCGCCACTGAATAATAGGCAGCATCTGGCTTCCTCATTTCAGCAGTGAATATGAAAAAAATACGGAAACTCTGAGAGTATTTTCAGTAATTTATTTTTTCTTCATTGTTAAATTTATTTTACTTCAGCTATTACCTGCTTACTGTCATATCATTGTAAATTGATAGATAGATAGATAGATAGATAGATAGATAGATAGATAGATAGATAGATTTAAAAGTTTGTAAAAATAAGCATATGACCAAGTATAAGCAATAGTTGTCGGTGAGGTGCTGCCTTGTTTCTTTCACTTTGATTACATTTCACACTTTGCTCTAGATAAAACTTCAAACCCTCTGCTCCAGTGTTATAATTTTCTGTTAACAAGAACAAGAATGAAAACACTGATTGGATGAAGAAGTCAAGAAATTAGTAGGTGCTTAAAGGAATAGGTTATGTTTATTTATTATACAAACTCATGATATCCTGGGAAAATGATACAGTATAATCATCATTTTTTTAGCCATGTTTCTTCCTCATTCTTTCTTTTTTATTTATGTTTTCCGTTCATTATTCTCGTAAAATCTCCAGTAATATGAACATATCCTGAACAATTTGGTAGGAAATTTTGGAATTACTTATTTCAATAGATCGAGTTTAGTGCAATTTTTGAACGGATTACTTTTAGGTGAAGAGTGCACTTTGGTCGTGGTTAAAATCAAAAATTTATGCATAACGTAGACTACAAATCCAGTCATTTAGACCAAACTGAATTTCAGCTTTCTTGACTATAATTTTAATTCACTGTCAATGCAGCAAAATATGTGTAAATAATTCTAAATCAGTGGAAAAAGAAAAGAAAAATCACTTCTTCAAAGGAACTAGGGAAAACTATGGACTGTGTAATTGTACAAATACGAAAATGACGAGGAATTACTGAAAATGAGTGTTTAATTAGAACATATTTGAGAATTTAGAGAGAATATGTTTGGTTTTGTTTACTTATGTAAAAAGAAAAATGAAATAAAATAAAATCGAACTAATATTCTTTCCTTCAATTCAAATCTGTTAAGAGATATTCGAAAAACAAAATTTTCTTTTTTATTATTTTAGAAAATATTTTTTGTGATCATTATATTTTAGAGGGAGAAGGAAACGATAAAAACCCGCATTGCATTAAAAAGAGAAACTTTTTTTTCTTATTTCCGAAATAAATTTTAATGTATTATCATGAAAGATACATCAGACAGAAATTTGGAAACTTAGTATTTTTTTTTTTTATTATTATTATTATTATTATTATTATTATTATTATTATTATTATTGCTTTTGTTGTTGTTGTTTCTGTTGTTACTTTAGTATCATTATTTTCCACGATTTAAATTTCATTATAATTTTGATAATAAAACTATTATTAATACGAACATAATTATTACAGAATATGTCTTTCTTAAACGAGTGGAGATATTTTTCACCAATTATAAAAGTTAATATATCAGAGATGATAAAATATACACAAAAATATTCTAAGATAATATTTTATAACTAGAAGAAAATATGATAAGAAAACATGACAAGAACATATAAGGCGAATTATTTTTTTCTTTTCTAAACTGCTAGTTCTTGTTGCTTTTCTATTTCTACTAAAGAAATCACAAAAAGAAAGTAAATTCAATAAATGTTTCGCTGGGGTTAAAAATATGTGCTTTCATATCATTCAAATTATATCTGTAATACATGGAGAGAATTCATTAATTCATTTGTTCATAAGATTAAGAAACTGACGGGGGAAATTATGATGTTATTGATTCAGATGTATTGATTCAATATATAAATGCCTAAACAATTACATATTATTAGTGTGTAAAAATTAAAGGACATGATTATTACATATATCTGTTCTTTAAAATTTTTCCTTTAAACATTAATATATACTATCAATTTAAAAACATGTTAACGTAGAAAATTAGAAAATATGGGAAAATAATCCGTAAAATAAATTCCATAAAAGTCTCCTATGCGATAAGTAATAAACCAAAAAGTAATTTTCCTGCGACAGAAAGTTCCAAAGATCTGAAAGAATATTATGTATAATATCCACATACAAATCAAGAAATTTTACAAATGAGAATTTATAAAATAATTAACTAGAATTAAATAACAAAGATTTTCGATTCAATGATTGGTAAGAATCATTTTCTAACTTGAAAGTAATTCCTGGTGAGTTTTAATTAGAAGAGAAATTTTTATTTTATGTACACACACAGAAACTTAAATAAAACTACCTAATATTTAATTGCATAGATGTATATGTACGTACATACACACACAAACATACATACATAAAACGTCATCTTAATAAATACATTTTT
>CAHIKZ030002135.1:2310000-2317500 GCA_903632075.3 Acanthosepion pharaonis
GAAGAAATTAACTTCTGACCAAGTAACAGGTGGTCGACAGTAAAGTTCCGTAAAAATGAAGTGACTTCATAGTTTTAAAAACCTTTGTTTAAAATCAAATAAATTTGAATAAAATAAATCTTTTAATACAAAAGCGCCATAAAATCCACTGTGTAAACACTCTTAGCCATTACAAACATAACATTTTGGTCTCGGCTATGTCTTTTTGCTTATCTGAAATAAATCTCATAAAAATGAATAACAAGAGACTGCGAATCGAATTGTCTTATTTACTCCTAAATTACAGGTAAAGAATAAATGAAAGAAAAGAGAATAAAAAATCCGAAAAAGAAGTAAAGTACAAAGTATAAAAGGAAAAATTAACTTATCAAAATATAAGAAAAAATATTTTGTGATCTTCAATAAAAATTGATTGTGACGCAATATTGTTGAATATCATAAAAGTAGTTTGGTATGTAAAGTTGTAAACTTTACATACCTCTCTCCTCACTAGATTATTTCTGCTTCAACATTTTTTTTTAATTTAACAAAATTGTATATTTTTTTTATCTAGAATTCCAACTTAAGTCTTATCAGGTTAAAACTTAATCCCAATAGTTTAGAAAAATAAATTATATACTTGATGTTTATCTATTTGTAGACTTTTCTGAAATAAACTTGTTTTTCAGGCGAAAGGAAAACCAGGGGGTTCATTGACAGTAATAATAAAATTGTTGCGCTAAAAAGTTTCTAAAACAGTGTAGCACACATGATGAATTGTGAAAAGAAAGAAACGGGAGAAAAACTAGCATATATCAATGAATAAAAAAAGTAACAAACAATTCGAAATAATTCATCTTAACTCTTGTGGGTAGGGGTGGATCAAAAGTTGTGTCTCACTTAGTTTGTTGGACATAAGAACAAATGTTGGTAAAATATCAGTATCATCATTTTATTTTAATTTTGCTTAATTATAAAAGTAGTATGTATCTAGAATTGTTACTTACCGGAGGAAAATTTTCGTACATTGTCCGATCGGGTGGCAAGGGAGGTCGTTGCAAATCAGCGAAACACATCATAGTAGAAGGTTGCGTATAAGAAATTCTACCAATTTAGCAAGTCACAACCAAAGTTGTAAAAAGCAGTTTAAAAAGGTTGTTGTCTTTTTTTTTTTTTTTTTTATCTATCGCTGGTTTGTAAAGGATAAAAGAAAATCACTTCAGAAAAAGAGGAAAAAATACCGCAGGCACTAAACAATGCTTTTCGCTCTTTTTTAATGGCTTTTCGTAATGTTGATCCCACTTTTGTTTTTCTTACAGACAGCTATCCTAAACAATGTTTTATCTCATAATACGATTGTTGCTGTTATTAATGATGATGTTGATGATGATAATGATGATGATGATGATGATGATGATGATGATGATGATGATGATGATGATGATGATGATGATGATGCACTTGTAGTTTACTTAAAAATTATAGTAGTATTAGTAGGTGTAGTAGTAGTAGTTGTTGTTGTTAATGTTGTTGTTATTGTTATTATTTGAGTTGTTGTCGTTATTGTTGTTGTTGTTCTTTGAGACTCGGGGCTCCGATAGCCGACAACTAAAGGGGAAAAAAAAACAAGAGGCGAATTTTGATGGTTTCTAGTTCTGTCGATGCCAGTTACCGTCTCTCGTAGCCGATGCAGTAGCTACGACAGTAGTAGTCGTCGTGGTAGGGCTTGTAGTAATAATAATAATAATAACAATAATGGTGATAGTTGTAGTCGTGGTGGTAGTAATAGGAGTTGGAGGAACAGTGTGTTATACTTGCTCTCTATTTTTATTAACGCTATTACTTATTTCAATTAACATTTTTATATAAAGTTAATCATAAATGATTCTAATTTTTAATAGTAATTTTAAAAAGTATAGATTAAAACTTAATACCTGTCTTAGCAAAAGATACAAAGTCTGTTGGTTCATGCAGCAGACGTGTATGAAAAAAATATTTTTCTTTCACTCTCTCTCTCTTTCTCTATCTATCTATCTATCTATCTATCTATCTATCTATATATATATATATATATATATATATATATATATATATATATATATATATATATATATATAAGCAAATGGAACAATTAGTGTAGAATATCCACTTACTTTGCTGTAAAAAATTAAATTCACTTGCTCCACCGTCTTCGTACATTAAAAATCATTTTCTTTCCGAATTACAGCTTATTGAAGGATAAATATTACAAAATTAAACACTAAATATTCATAGAACCACACACACACACACACACACACACACACACACACATATATATATATATATATATTTGGACATTTATATTTATTGATAGTTTAAAAGATTGCAATTCTTTTCACCGTGCTTATTAGTTCTTTTACGTACGCAGTAAAATGTGATATGATCTCATAACATCTTATTTTTCTGCATACATATAATGATATTTACACAGAAACATGCATGCAAGTTTATAGACTGGCGGTTGTTGATATATGGGTATGCAGCTTATTTCTTCCTTTGTACGTGTGGGTTAATAATTTATAAGATAAATATGCATAAAGAATACTGCCATTAAATCAGGGGCAAATACATAAGTGTTGATATGTTTCATTGCATTTTTAAAATGTTGACAGTGTCAGTGTGATTTGCCATTTATAAGTGATTTTTATCCGCTCGTTTCATTAAAATTAATTCAGAGCTTGTGACTGACACCTAAATTCACTGTTTCGGACTGTATCGTTCCGCTTAAACTGTGGAGAAAGATTTTCTTATGGTTTTCACCCCTTTTCTCCTTGCCCGCCACTTACTCTCGGTTGTGGACAGTAGTTGCATTAGTTATTTTTTTTTTTATTACGATTTTAGGTTTTAACATTAAAGTAGAAAAATATTTTTCATGAAAGTAAGCATTAATTTAAGTAAAATCAAAGTTATTCCCCCTACAAAAAGTTTTTTTTTTATTTCTTTTTTGCCCATTTGAATATTGATTGTTTTCTATCTCGTAGTTTTTATCAAAATATTCTTTATAATTTAGACATCACTTTGATTTTTATGTTGCTTGATTGTTCATCGGTGTTATCCGAAGAACTGTCAAAGTTTCCGATATATATATATATATATATATATATATATATATATATATATGTGTGTGTGTGTGTGTGTGTGTGTGTGTGTGTGACAGAGACGCCAGATCATAGAAATATGCATTTTTGTAAGTACCTATTTGTATAAAAGCATTATACATGTAAGCAAGAAGAAAATAGAAAATGTCAATCGCTTTGCACATAGTTTATTTATGTGACAGATGAAATTATACATATATTCTTCATATCAGAATATAAATGCGTAACTCGTGTGTGTGCATAGTTAATTGTTTTCAAGAAGTTGTCGAGCGTATGAATATTTTTCTACATAAATATAAATAAAATTAATCAGATTATATACATTTGTATATACTTTAATCACAGTCAAGTTCCCATGCAATATATATGTGTGTGTGTGTGTGTGTGTGTGTGTGTGTGTGTGTGAATACGGTTGCATGGATAGTATTTTGTAACCCTGTCTTTCACGCTATCACGGTCTTTAGACAAACTTGTTTGACTGAAGTTTGTCTGAAGATCGCGAAAGCTTGAAATCCGGGATTACAAACTACTATCCATGTAACCGTAGAAGTTAGCTCTATCAGGGATTTTGAGCACTTTCCACTAAATACCGCACATATGTATGTGAATATATATATATATATATATATATATATAGAGAGAGAGAGAGAGAGAGAGAGAGACAGACAGACAGACAGACAGACAGACAGTGAGAGAGAGAATATGTGTGTGTACTCACGAAACTCAAGGATTTTTTTAAAACAAAATATTCCTGTTTATTTGTTTGTTTTGAAATATTTGTTTTTAAATTTTTTTTTTAATTTCGCTTTTCTTACAAATTTTTCTACAGATAGTTCAAGATGATTATTTCTCCAAGTACTTTCTTTTCAATACGGGTAGATACTTTCTTTGTCCTGCAACATATTTTCAAAGTTTTAGTGCTATATTTTCGATCTGTTGTTTTTATTAGATTTCGTGATGTGACATTATATTTGAGATGGACAATTTTCATCAGATGTCCGAATATTTTTGCATGGGTGCTAATTCTATATCGTTGTTTGTTGTTTTTTTCTTTTCCGTTTGCTTTCTGTTAAAATATATTGAAATGCTATTTTTCCCTTCTTCTCGTTATTTATTTTTTAATTTCTTTTGCTTTTAATGTTAAATTGTATTTTTGTGATATTACAAGTATCACTTGGATGTTCGTAGGACAAATATTTTCTTTTTATTGCGCGTAATATGGATACTTATGGAGATAGTATCGGATAAGTAACATGTTAAACGACGACATAGAGAGTTAGTTTTATGACCATTTCTTAAAAAATATACAGTTAATCGCTATGCTTGATTTCATTATTCGGTGAAATTTTTCATGTTATTTTTGTTATATATTTTACTGTTATATATATTTGTAGAATTATTATATAATTTACGAATCCATAATTAATTAATGTTTGTTTTATATTGATTACTTAATTCTTCCTAGAATATCTCATTATAGAATAGCTCTGTCATAATTTTTATTAATAAAAGCTATTTTGGTAGAGACGCACACACACAAACACACACATATGTGTTTGTGTGTCTTAAAAATCATTGAATCATCACTTACTTACCACGGCCTGAAGAAATACATAGCATTGAAACATGAAAGCTTTTGTGAAACGATTTCAACTTTTATTATAATTTTTTATAATTGTTGTAGAGCAATATATTATTATTTTTATTATTAAAAAAATAATAATAATATATTGCTCTGCTGTTTTAAAAGTAAATGGATTTTTACTGCATCTATTATTTCTCTAATTTATATATATATATATGTGTGTGTGTGTGTGTGTGTGTGTGTGTGTGTGTGTGTGTGTGTGTGTGTGTGTGTGTGTGTGCGTGTGAAAAGTGTGTGTATATAAATATATATATATATATATATATATGTATATAATTATTTATATATTATATGCGCGGTATTTATTAGAAAGCGCTCAATATCAGAGATAGAGCTAACATAGATAGTTTGTCTGACGATCGCAAAAGCGTGAAACCTAGGGTGACAAACTCACATCAATCCAACCAAATATATATATATATATATATATATATATATATATATATATATATTATGAACACAAGAGGGGTCTTTTACACGAAAAGAACAAAAAAAAAAACTCAATGCAGTTGTTCCCCGTAATGAGTTTGAACAATATTAAATGTACAGAAAGTGCTCTAATCGTTGGATTGGACAGTATAAATTTGCATCAAGGATTTTATAATATTTCACCTTTCTTGACAGATCACATATTATCCCAATGTTGGATACTTAATAACAAAAGTGATAAAAATATAAACAAAAAGAAACTAACTAAAATTAGCCAGACTATATATTCCAACACAAATAGAAAAAATTAATTTAAAAGTTAAAAATTTTATCGACTCCTCTATATATATATATATATATATATATATATATGTGTGTGTGTGTGTGTGTGTGTGCATGTAATTTCGATGCAGATTCCTATGGTGCAAAATTGGAGAATAATGATCCCGACTCAATTCTCAAAATGAAACAAATGACGAAATACCTCCCACATAATGGTCATATATATACTAAATTTGACTATATATTTGAGAAAGGAAAGATGGATGTAAATTTATTCATAACTTTCATAATTTAGTTGATATTACAAGTACTCGTATTTATTTTATTTCTACGTTTTTTAAATTCTTCGAAAAAAAAATTGTAATATGTAAAACTGAAGAAATGCTTGAACTCTACAAATAAATTGTTGTATTATTGAAACGTATTATTTAACGTATCTATATCGGGTTTTCAACTTTGTGTTCATAAATCTGTTCATGTATTTATGTTAGATGATTGCAAATGTACACAGTATTATTTCTCTATTAAGCGTACCTGAATTATCAATTATCTATTTCCTGAAATATTATAGAGTAGTCACTCAATTCTATCTGTCTAACTAGCTAGCTAAGCTCTCTCTCTCTCTCTCTCTATATATATATATATATATATATATATATATATATATATATATATACATCAGCAGAAACGTGTACATCTTAATCTCTCCGGTCTATCGCTCATTTTTACACACGCTCACACACACATACACGCATACACACACAGATACACACACACACACACATACACGCACGCATACACACACACAGATACACACACACACACACACACACACACACACACACACACACACATATATATATATATATATATATATATTAGTTGTATATCTTTTCATGATGTTAGCAATCTTTTTTTTTCTTTTTTTTCATTTCTTGTGCAAATGTAGTGGTTCCCCTTGCTTTGCCGACAGTTTTGAATTCAGAATTTGTCTCTTTCCTCGATTCACTGCGACACAAGGGTACAGAGCATATTTAATTCATAGCTATTGTGGATGGGGAGAAATAAATTCATGTATTCTGCAAGGGTGTTAGTGCAAGTAAGTAAATAGACTAGGGCTCGCTGATTCTACTTTGCACTGATAAAAAATATATATATATATATATATATATATATATATATATATATTATATGAATACAAGAGTGGGTATATGTGTGTGTGTGTGTCTGTGTAAACCTCTTCCTGTTATTTTCGTGTTTTCTCTTTATTGTTTGCTGACCAATTACAATTCCATATTTTTGGAAATTACGGAATGCTCGCGCAGGAATCTAAAGACTAGAACTATCTAAATTAGTAAGGCCCAGCTGTTTGTCAGTAAATAAAAATTAAATAACTCGGTATTAAGACCAAAAAGGAAAAAAGAAGAAAATTGGTTTAAAAAACAGTTTGCTTGTGTGTGCTCTGCTTGTGTATGCGTTTCGGATATATTTTTTATATAACATTATGTAGTTGAGTTTGTCTAGGTACGTAGTTGGCTACGTACGTATATGTCTGTGTACTGTGGATGTGCATTTGGGTGTTGAATACGACAATGGATTAATATAGTGCATGTGAATTTGTGTGTATGTGTTTGTGCGTGCTGGCGTGTTTGTACAACTAATTGTTATACAAAAGATGTTTTCTTTCATTTTTTTTCTTTTTCTTTTTTCCTCCCACTTCAAGTAACATGAAAGAAAATTAAAAAGATCAGTGATGTGTCTACGCAAAGTAGAGAAAAGTCCTTCAACGACCACAACACTCCTTATACGCTTTCCCATATTCTCAGTGATATTTGCATTATGTGTCAATTCCCCTCCCATTTACCACTACTTGTTATTGATAGATGAGAATCGTTCTTAAATTCGAAATCATTTCCTCCATTTGGGATTTCTTTCTTTCTTTCTTTCTTTCTTTCTTTCTTTCTTTCTTTCTTTCTTTCTTTCTTACTTTCTTTCTTTCTTATTCTTTTTGTGTTGCGGATTTCT
>CAHIKZ030002135.1:2322500-2397500 GCA_903632075.3 Acanthosepion pharaonis
ATATTATGAATGTTATATGCTTATAAAGCTCCGTAAATTTCAAAATTAGTTATTCTGAAATTAAACTTATTTATATATATATATATATATATATATATATATATATATATATATATATATATATATATATATATATACCCTTACTATGTGTGTAGCCCAGAATACCTAAATGAAGAAGAGAGATATATTGAGAAAACATTCAAATTTCTCCACTACCAACAAGATTTTATGCTCAACGCCAGAAAAACTTCTAACAAAAATTACACAAAATTCATAATCCTGCCCTCCAACACTCTTTCTACTAAACTTGCAAGCAAATTAGTCATCCGTAATACTAGGATCGTTGCCACCACCTCCAAGACAATCAGAGGTGATTAGGATGAAAACTAAACCCAGCATCATTTCAAATACTGCGATTTGTCAAATAAATTCTTTACAATGCTACAATGTTTATGTGGTGGGACAGCACGTGATCTAAAAGCCTGCATCTACAAACATAAGAGAGACTTACGTTTGAACAATCAATCTGTCTCATTTTGTATCGAAACAATGCCGGATTTCACTAATGCCACCCTAATTAAAAAAAGAACGCAATTCTTTAAGGCAACATTACATTGAAAATTCAATAATAACATTATTACAAACTATAAACACACGCCCAAAACATTACATTACATCGACATCTTTCTTTGATTACATTCTTAAAGAATATAAATTATATCTATCTTATACGAAGTATACATTCTTAAAGAAGCGAGGCATAAATTAGAACTCCTCGCTGCGAACTGATCCAAACATTGAAAATGCCCGTGTTTTCTGTCCTTTTGTCTGTTTTCTCTCAATCTCGGACGAAGATTTAATAAAAGTGAGAAATGTCAGACTGATATACATTTCCTATTTGTGCTTTTATTTTTTTATATATATATATATATATATATATATATATATATATATATATGTGTGTGTGTGTGTGTGTGTGTGTGTGTGTGTGTGTGTGCGTATGTGTGTGTGTGTGTAAAAGGTGCACCTCGAGGTGGTGTAATGGTTAACAAGCTTGTCTCGCTCGTAACAATTACGTATGAGTAGTGAGTTCGATCCTCACTGGGTGCCCCTTACCTTAGGCCTTGTGCCACATCCAAGCTACGCTTGGAAAATCACTATATATATATATATGTAAAAGACAATAGGAAAACTGTAATAGTTGCCGACGCGTTTCGTCCGATGTGGACTTTTCTAGGTAAAATCAAATGAAATTTTCATATATATATATATATATATATATATATATATATATATATATATATATATATATATATCGCAATTTTAATGTACGTATGTTTTTTCGATAATACAGAAATTGTAAGTGCCTTATTATTATTATCATTATTATTATTTGCTGGCTACTGCTAGATACCACGCGACAATTTCATTTTATCTTTCATCTTTGTTGTTTTATCTTTCAATTTTTTATTTTCGTTGCGTGTTCTGTTGATAATTTCCTGTCAGAAAACCTGTGGCCAAACTTCATAATCTCTAAACTGACGTATTTCGGCTTATGAACATCAACAAAAATAGTAACAGTCGGTAAGTGTGGAAATACTTACGACAGCATATATCTCGAGTTTGGCTTAAGTTTGCTTAATAATTGAATATCATTTGTGCAATTAAATAATTATTAATAATTATTTCAGATGTTATTGATACTTCTTGTTACCTGTAATACTAGTAGTTACTAAACTTAGTATTACGCACACTAATTTGGCAAGCTGTAAAATTGAACTCACTAGAAATCGTACTATAATATTATTAGTAATAATAGCAGAATTAATAATAGTAGTTACTGTATTAACGGTGGTGATGGCGTTAATTGCCCAATATTAGGAAAGAGGATTTCTATAAAACGGATGTTAAGATTTTTTTCAGACTTTATATTGGTGTTGAAAGTAACAAAGGATAAAACAAAAAAATCAAAAGAAAACACGAATTCCTGGGGACTGAATATCTGTACTTCAGATGTTACCTTTATTTTGCACTTAAAATGGCAGGCCAATACTTTCATTGACGTCTACATCTCGTCTGAATTGCCCGGGGTATTTTATAAAAGCCCACTTTCAATAAAAACGCGAAAGAGCTGCCAATAAAGTCACACAAGCATACAAGTACAAATATGCATTGATGGGAACAAAAGTTGCATGTGGTGGTTGTCGGTTTAAATCGAAAACCGCTTGATACATATTTGTGTAGAATTTAGTTACTTGTGTGTGTTGGTGTTTTGGTCATAGGTATTAGATTTTTATGTTACTCTATCTCTATCTGTGTCTCTATCTAATATAAGGATTGCTTAGTGTTTGTTGTTGGCGTCTGTGGTCACTATAATATTTGAACCTTCAGGTTATGAATACTGCTTTTCAGAAACAGTGGACGTGCGTATAGCGTAGCGCTCACCGGCGCAAAAATAGAATTGGCATACCGAGTTCAAATTCTGGCCTTGAATTTACTTTTGTACTAATACTCTTGGAAAAGGTATGAATCCATCTCTTCTCCTTCCAGTTATAAGTTAAATAATATAGTAAAATATGTTCTCTAGCCTTAAGCTGTAAGCATCATAAAAAAGACCCTGAAATCAAAACACTGAAGAAGTTAATGGGAAACTACTTAACTATCTTCCCCAATCTCCAAATAATAAAGAAAAGGGATTACGTGGAGAGACTTGATTGTCTATGTCCTGAAGAGATATGGCATTAAAAAAATGGTATTATTTGCCACAATCTTGACACGATCTACCTCAATATTGGTTTCATTTTGCTTAATTTTTGTGTTTCATTTTTTCATTAAAACCTTTATATATGTATATGCTTATTCCATTAATTTTATTGAACAAACTATCGCTTTTTCCACTATTCTGTCATTTTTCAGGCAAATTCTTATTTCATTCTCCCAAAATAATTTTATCTTTCTCAACAAAGAACCTGTATTTTGCAATAGCGATTTGAAATCTACAGTGAGAAAATCGTACGAAAGACAGAATTTATGACAATGCAATTGCAAAATTCAGTGGATGGGGAAAAGATTTAAACCAAAATGCACAATTTTTGTCTCGTCACCAAACATATGATCTACTAATTAACTAATTAATTTAATTAATTTCAAAACTTCTGTGTCGTATTAGTTTAATACTTCTACGGATCAAATATTTTACTCTTCGGAAGGAGTTCACACTTGTCATTCAATATGAATATATTCATTCTTGGGTTCATTGGATGAAAACTAGTCTTTGTTATGGCAAGTGGCGGTTTGTAACATTCCATTTCCCCTATTCATCGCCCGTCATAATTTGTTTAGAGAAATGCAACTTTATGTTCAAGTGGCAAATCGCATACGAAAATACGGAGTCCTTCATTTCTTTAAATTGTCGTATGTGGAAAAACTCATTAAAATCCATTTAAACCCATTAACCAAACTGATGAAAACGTTTGATTTGGGAACCCCAGATTCACTCATAACAAACGATTTCCCTTGACTGCACGGATTCAAAATTTTCGGGAATTCTGTTTGTTGAAAGCCTTCCTTCTGGAAGTGGATCCTTTTCAATAAATTCCTGTCCAAATATTTTGCCGCTACCAATTTTTTTCATCTGGGCTTCGCTCAGTCAATCAATCTCGGAAAAGTTGTTAATCATGTGAATAGCTTTAAAGAAAAACTTGGAGCAAATTGTTGTGAATACAGCAGTCAACCAATACATAAGTTCATTCAATGGCGTTTCACTACTGAATGAGTAATTCTACGGAGAATGTCCATTCACACATACGATCAGCGATCAAAAGCTCCTCGTTTATATTTGCTAAGTTACATCAAAACAGTGTACGCGATTCTCGAGATATAAATATTACTGGATAATATCTCATATCATATATATATATATATATATATATATATATATATATATATATATATATATATATATATATATATATATATATATAAATTTAGGGGTGGGTATTAAAATTTATCGGCACTTCTAAACAAAAATATGTCATTAGTTCAGGGTTTTATTTTTTTAGTCGGAATCACCTCAAGCAAGGCAGTAATGTCACTAAAACACAAGGGAGTACAGGGGGTGGAAGAATTAGGAACAGAAGCATTAATTATGAGCAGAAAGAGAAGAGAGTCATCAGGTGAATAGTAGATAGCGATTAACATTGCATTTACATTTTTGCAGATTAAATTTGGCTGGAAAACATGGAGTTGGAAGTACGAGAGAAAAAACTGTTAGCATAGAACTTACGGCTGCATCTATCTATCTCAACTGTAAATTGATGATATCTCGACGCCTATCTAGAACTGCGCGTAAATTCATAAAGTTTAGGTAGCATAGCGACGAGCTCATTCAAACAATTACCATGAAAGTATTTATAGAAAGGACATGGAGAGGCAACCTTATGGCAGTAGGAAAGTGTTTGGAGTTGATCCACCAGATCAAGGCCAATAATACTTCAGATTCTTCTTTGGATCTTATTTCAGATTTTAGCTTTACCATATTGATAGACTCAAATTATTCACTTTTATTATTTTATATCAACATGCACGAAATAAATGTTATGTATTTTGTACATAATAAAAAATTGTTATACTATGCACATGCCAAAAATTTAGGTGGCTACGTACATCTGGTTATCGCTCACCCAAATCTGTTTATCTATTAAATAAATGTAAAAAAATTAAGCATTGATTTTTGTTAATGCCTTTCTGGTGCACTACTACACCAATAAAATCGACAACAGTCTTTCTTTTGTCAGTTTTCTTTTGAATAGTAATTTCCCTCTGGTGTCAGTTTTGGTATTTGGGATGAGAATTATAGAAGATTAAAGATTCAAGATTGGTTGTTCCTAGATTTTCGCTTGAGGATGAAACAGGGCTTGATACTTTAATTCAATTTAATTTTAATAATTATATTGAGGTTTACGGCCCTCATTTTTGAAACATGAGAACTCTTAAGTAGAGAAGAATCATATTTTTTAAATAATTATCATATATATATATATATATATATATATATATATATATATATATATATATTTGACACTATAAAAAAAGAAAAAAAGACACTATTAAGAAAGAACAATAGAAGAACAAGAATTAAAGAAAAATAAATTGACATTGCATTTCAATTTTTGAAACACAAAGGTGACAGGAAAGCAAGAAGTCGGAAGTGAATTCCCCAAGCAAAAAGTGCGATAGAAGAAAGTTATAGCAGAAAACTTACGATTATATCTAGCCATTTCAATGAGACCTTGCTGCCAATCTAGTACTGCGCTTAAATTTTTTTTTTAAATCTAGATACCACAGACAAATGTTCATCAGAAGAAATACAATGAAAATATTCATAGAAGTATCACAGATAAGCTGCGTTACGGCGGTGAGAAAGTGACTGAAACCGGGATAGCAAGTCAGGACCAATAACATTGCAAATTCTTCTTCCTCAAGGACACATGGCACAGTGGTTAAAGGCATTGGTTAGATCCAGTGACAGAACCCAAAGAGTGTAAGTTCAATACTCGGTTAAGACAGTGGAGAACTTGTAGAGGGGAATTTACAGGAGATAACTGATATCCATTACACATGGCACGTGGAACTAGAACAGTCTATCCCAGTGAGCGAAATAAAGGGTTCATTTTGACATTCCAACCACCTGAAGAAGGCCTGAGCGTACAACGGCCGAAAAGTTGTAATAAATATGGCGACAAAGATGAGGACAATTGTCCGAATAATGTAAATAGTGTACATATTACTTCATCTCAGAAATATAGACAGATACTGAAATTCTTCTTTGTATTTTATCAACAATCTCTAGATATATAAGCGGAGCACCAGAGCAGATGTAGCAGCAATGTTCAAAGCAGGGTCAAATAGTAGAATTATAAATATGTAAGATAGATGCTGTCGAGTGAAACAACATTCCGAGTTACAGACGTAACAATTTATTCAATATAAGAAAGCGAAATGAGTCACTCTCCTGGAGGTTAGCATAAACCATGCTGATGGAAGATAAAAAGCGTTGATGATGATTAAAAGAGCAATTTCGCTATGAATAAGTTAAAATCCTTCTTTACCCCAGCTAACCACAGATTTTACGTCATTTTTTTTTTAGATCTGCTCCCAATTTGACCTTATCGAACCGACCAGAATTACACTTACAAGCGTTGTGTCATCAACACAGTTGAGAACTGATGATATCAGGAAGCTCATTTATGAAAATTAGTAACAGCGTAGGTCCAAGGATAAAGACCTGGTTAATACCTGCATTAGTAAGAACAGAAAAAGTTCTAGAACAGTGGCCATTCAAGACAATTTTCATTTCGCGATTTGATAAGAAAGACTGATCAGTTCAAAAATTCTTCTAGAAATACCATAACCTTGCAACTTGGGAAGAAGATCAGTATACCAAACCTTGTCAGATACTTTCGAGATATCCAAAGCAACAACCCGCTGTTTACCATTTTTATCTAAAGCTTAATAGACTTTTTCATCAGCAGAGAATTGAAAGCCATATTTGCTATCTACGATTGCCAGTAAAACCTAAAGCAGGTACATTCTACATTATTCCTAATTTACATAAACTTTGCAAATTAATAACACACAAAGCCCCAACCTCCCAATCGAGAATATTACAACAAGCCAATATAAAATATAAGATATGATACACACTGAGGGTTTCCTGACAAACACAATGAATCAAAAATATATATTGTTCTACCCACTAACTCTATCACAACTATAAATGAAAGTAATTAATCTAAACTTAACGTAAAATTTGACACAACTACGTCTAAAACAATGAATATTAATTAAAAGAAAACAAAATAATAAGCTAAATTACTCAATTAATGTAATAATTGCCACAAAGAATACATTGCAGAAACCACAAGGAACTTAAATAAAAGATTATATTGAACACATTTATGCATTAGTTGTTCACCGTAACGATCGTCAATTTTGATCTAAAAAATGCTACTCTAATTAAAAAAGAAAACAATTTGTTAAGATCTTTAAGATTAGATCGACTATTGTGTGTGTGTGTCACCACAAAATGTATCCTTTCCGGTTACATCTTTAATGTATTAGACATCCAACAACATTCATATTTCTCTCACTTAAACCATCTTTGACTCCCGTCTTTAAAACTTATCTCTGTTAAATTTTAATTCCCCCCCCACTTCATCTTTAGACCTCCCTGTTCTTCTCCTGTTCTTCTCTCGTCTGTTACCCTTCCCTATAGCCTTCATTTACTCTAACATTCGCCCCACACTCTCATACATACACTGTCACTAAATTTTATTTTTTATTCCCGGAGTTGTTTTTTCTGTTTTCTTTTTGAATTTGTAGGTCTGATGAATTGGATCGTATTTACGATTCCAATGGAATAAATTATGACCATGGAATATTAGTGTTTAAGCCTTTTTATTATATCCTTACTCTGTTCTGGACATTGAGTTCTACCTGGATTCTGTCCTCTTGGAATTATTTTTTATACATATATATAAGTATGTGTATGTATGTATGTATATATATTTTAGATATATGATTGCATATATATGTATATATTTACCATTGATATATATATATATACATATATATATTTATATATATATATATATGACAAACTGGAAAGGCTTTTTTGTGACGCGTTTCAGCTGTTAAGATTTTATCAGATGACACACGTCACAAAAATACTTTCCATATCATATTTTTCTAAATACTGTTTTTGATATAAAATTATACAAAATTATATATTGCTGTATATATATATATATATATATATATATATATATATATATATATATATATATATATATAATTACACATATACCTACTTTTGCAGTACGACTCAGAGTTTCATGGTTTTCCTATTCAACAAGTACAAAAAGTTATGAACTGTTCAATACGGTTGTATTTTTTTTTCAAATTTCTGTATGGAGATTCAAAGTTCAAGATTATTATAAATTCATGGTTGTTCATATCCTTTTAATTAGATCCTTTCTACGTATATATATATATATATATATATATATATATATATATTTGAGTGTTCTGCTAATCCTCGTATTGGTCAGAATGTTTTAAGTCTTTCTTCTTACCAGTTGTCCGCGTTGTTCATATCTTTTTAATTAGATCCATTTGTCCGCGTTTGAATTATCTATTCTCTAGCACGGATGTTTGTGTCCCCCCTCGCATATTAAACGAGAACAAGTTTATTTAGAGTTTGATGTTTTGTTTGCTCAGCTAGTTAAGCTTCAACCTGAATTAGTTAGCAATGTCAGCGACCTTAAATCAAAGCTAAACAATTTAGCACATTGCTACGCATGTACTCCTGTTAGACATCATTATGTCTAACAGGAGTATATGCGTAGCAATGTGCTAAATCAAAGTGGAACAAGGTGCAATTTCGAGTAATCAAAGCACTTCGTAATAATAAATATTTGGTGATTACGAAACCCGATAAAGGTACTGGTGTGTTTATTCTTGATGATCAAGATTATGTTAACAAAATAATGACCATTTTGGGGGATTCCTGTAAATTTGTCCGATTAGGCCCAATAGATAAATTTGATTCCTCATTATTGAGGCTAAGTTCCAGAAACGTCTGGTTAAGTGGGTAAAAAGTGGGAAATTGCCCACTGACATTTCCAATTTAATTAGACCCTCGGGTTCCATTCGTCCCCATCTCTATAGTTTACCCAAAACTCATAAAGTTGGGGCACTATTGAGACCTATTCTATCTATGATAGGGTTTTCCCAGCATGGCGTGCCTAAATGGCTTTCTACCATATTACAGCCAGTATTGGAACAATATAACTGTGGATACATTTATGTGTTTCTACGACATCCCCAATCTATTTACCTGCGTTCCACTTGCTGAGACTATCGATATATGTGCTAATGCCCTGTATGGTAGTCAGTTGTCCCCTTCTTTGTAATGTTGTTGTAGGCAGGTGTTTTTTTCAATATGTTCCAGCTTATTCTTGGTGTAATATTTCTGTCTTTTAGACGCCATATGTATGTGGATAGTGTAGTTCTGGTTTTTGAGTATTTTTTCGCAGAATGAAAGGTCGTGGTTGTTTTTTTCTTTTCTTAAATGGTTCCTCAGTAGTCCCGATGTAGTACATTGTGCTGTTGTTGGCACTTGGCTCTATATATTATATACGTTTGTTGTAGTTTCCTTGGAGTGGACATGTTGTTTTATTTCTGCAGTTGCATTGTGGTTCCTTGGTTGCAATATTGCAGGTTGTTACATTTTTGTTGTGGCATTTTATTATTCGTATCATATTTTGTGTGCAGCTGTAACTGATTTTAACGTTATTTTTGTTGAATATTTTTGCTAATCGGTTTGTTTCAGGGAAGGGCTTTTCTATTAAGTTTAGGAATATTCTTCTGATGTTTGTTTTGACAGTTTTTTTGTATTGTGGCTGATTGATATGGGTATTTGCTTGATGACTGAAGGTGGATGTTTGGAGGATGTGTGTACATAAGTTGAGATGTCATTATCTTTTTTGTACGGTCCGTATATATTTATGTTCAGGTTGAGAGTGACGTCTAAGAAATTTACTGTTCTTGTACCTGCATTTATTTCTATTTTAAATTCAAAAGTTTTTAGGGCGTTTACTATTTTTTCTTCTTAAATCTGTCTAATTTGGGGCCATTAAGTTCTCTTATCAAGATAAGTCCGTTATCTCTATATAGTCCAGTGTCTTTTTTTTCTAGGATCCTGGCTAAATATGAGTGGATGAGTATGCCTACTAATTCACATGTATAGATGATCAATCATAGCTACCCACTGTTACACCAAATAGGTCGTGATTTTTTTTTTTTATTTTATCTTATTTATTTATTTATTTATTTTGCCCATGGCTCATTATTGTGAAACAACAGAGATTTATGGTAGTGCTTGATTATTTTAATATTTCCGTCTGTAATTGTTACATGTTGTTGTGTTAGTTGTATAGTGTCATTCAATATGTTTTCCGTGATGGATGGGTAGAAATTAACTATTTGAAATTGGATGAAAGTAGCTTTGTTTTATGCCAAACGGATAATAAAAAAAAACAACCATTACTACCGCATCACATTTACCATCACCGCATTTACCATTACTGTATCAGTCCATATTTATACTTACTTCTCCCCCATCAAAATTAATACCATCGCATAAATACTAATAAGTATTATAAATTGGAGTTTCTACCATTTACATATGAGCAATCGGCAAAAACATGAAAATGACCGGCTTTAAAATAACAAAACAGCATTAAAAAATTTAAAATATTAGCAATTTTACCTACCATAGTCTTACACAGACCCCATCATAAAAAAAAGAAAACAAACGCATAGAAGATGTGTGGACTCGTGTGCATACGTATATACGTGTGTGCGAGAAAACATTCGGCGAACAAAATAGACGAACGGTCTGCGCGTCGACACCGCAACTGACGAAAGATGTTCGCTACACAATCCAACATTGAATACAGCAACCAATTGCGTACGTATGTACACAACGACACTTTGATGCACATATATACCCAGTCGCACACTGTTTATATATGTTTATGTTTGTGTGAGCTCCAATAAGTGAGTATATCTGCGTACGTCAATGAGTGAACGTGCGTGTATGTATATTTGCGTACGTATGAGGGGCGTTCCCACGATTTTTTTCCTCCCACTACCATAAAAACGCCGATATACGCAACTATATATAAATCCAAAATTTAAAAAATTAATAAGTTTGTCTGACGATCGCGTGAAATCCAGGGTCACAAACTCACCTCAATCCAACTAAATATGTTAGCTCTATCACTGATATTGAGCGCTTTCCAATAAGTACCGCGCATATATAATATATAAAAAATTGCATACATATATATGTGTGTGTGTGTGTGTGTGTGCAAACAAGTTTGATTAAATAGAAGAGACAAGATCTGTCTGCTTAATCTTTTATTATACTTTTCCAACTTACAGATAAGATGTTCGAAGTTGTGCATAAACTGTTTGAAGTTCATATTTTGTCATTTTTATTCAAGTATGACTTATTTACAAATCAATTAAATTATTTTTTAAACTTTTTATTTAAGAAAATCTTGGTAATTTTTTTTTTTTTTTTACATCTGTTACCCCATCACAGTTAATTTTATGAAATTATGTAAAATTCTTTTTTGTAGCGCTTAATGTCTATATTAGTTTCATGGAGAAATCCGTAGAGAATTTAAATCGTCAATCATTTTTGTCAAACAGGACCCCTAATTACAAAAAATCTGCTTTGAATCATAAAATTAAAAATGCAATAAAATTAAAATATTATTTAATTGCTGTTGCGAATAAGATATATTATGGACACTAATTATTATCTTATGAAAAACAAATTTCAATTTTGCAAGAATTGTTTATTTTTTAAAATTTAATTTTAATAATGTACAAAGAGGTAAATCTTTTATAATTGGGTATGAATTTGTAGTTTTTAGGTGATATTGTTATTAAATAAAATATATTTACTAATATTAGGGACACATGGCACAGTGGATAAAGGCGTTGGTTAGATCTAGTGACAGGATCCAAAGAGTGTGAGTTCAATATCCGGTTAAGGCAGTGGAGAACTTTCAGAGGGAAATTAGCAGAAGATAACTGATAACTGACATCCATCAAACATGGCACGTGGAACTAGAATAGTCTACCCCAGTGAGCGAAATAAAGGGTTCAGTTCGAAATTCCAACCACCTGAAGAAGGCCGGAGCGTACAACGGCCGAAACGTTGTGATAAATATGGCGACAAAAATGAGTACAATAGTCCGAATAATGTAAATAATGTACATAATACCTCATCTCAGAAATATAGACAGACTCTAAATGAAAAAGGTTACTACAATTCATCGACCACCAGCATTTTAAAAAGAATTTTTAATTTTTTTTTGTAAATACGGTCGTCCATACACGCCATTTTCATTACAGAATATCACGTGTTGTACGAGTTATTCCCTTTACGAGAACTCCTCTGAGAAGATCTACATTTTTTTTTTGCTCTTCTCTCTTCATCTTGATATTTCTTACAGAAATTCCAGGCTTTGAAAATCAACCTTTCAAAATTTTAAAGTTAGTTTTATTTTATTTTTTAATTCATATTTCAATAAATATTACCTATAATAAAATAAGCATTTATTAGCAGTGTTCTAACATTTTTTTTCAGAAAGCATCTTCAAACATAGGGCCATAGTACCTTGCATAAAACTTAAAGCCAAAGTACCTAAAATTCAAAAGAATATTAGGTTGCTTGGAATATTTTCTTGTTACTATGCTAAAAGCATGTAAGTTTTAATTATAATCACGTTAATTAAACATTGAATTTGCTAATTTTCCTAAAAGAATGTATCAGAAAATTATATTTTATTTTTGAAAGATTTTTTTCTAAAGGAAAAATAGTGTGGGCTTATGGATGAATTTAGCTATTTTACTCAAAAAGAAAAAGATTCCAATCAATCTAAAATGATTTTTTTTCTGAAATCTTCAGGGTATTATGTTCTATCTTTGTGATTAATATACAATAGTGAATTAAGTTCATTCACAAGGGAAGATATAGTGCTGGGAAAATATTTGTTGTGTAATCAAATGTTCGGACATCATTAGGCGACAGATAGATAGATAGATAGATAGATAGATAGATAGATATCCATTTATTTATTTTAACGATGAAAATTTAACGCACACAGGCATGTTATGTTGTGATACAAAAAGCAGCTAGTCTCAATGTGCGTATGGTGACCCACCACCTTCATCCCTGTCTCTTAACTCTCCTTTCTTTTCTGAACGCACCCACAACCCTCCTCCTCTACCTTTTCCTCGCCCTCCCCAATTTCAGAAATAATTCCCAGAGCTCTCGACCACTTTTCAATTTATCAACCCTTCGTGACTCGACACAGTAAATAAACAATTAATTAAGTCTTCTTGATAACAAGGCTGCTGATTGGGCAGGGAGTAAAGAGACAAATGCATCTATGAATTGAATATCTTATTAATATGTGGGGGTTTTAAACCATGGGTGGGAAAAGGATAGGAGACAGTGTCTTGGGTGGTCATTTAGGCGTGTTGGGGTGAGGTGTGCGTGTGTGTGTGTGTGTGTGTGTGTGTGTGTGTGAGTGAATGAGTCTGTGCATGTAACTATGAGTGAACGTACAACGGTTCTATGTAATCAAGAGAAGGAATCTTCTCTTCACATCGCATTTCTCTGCGTAAATGTCTAAGTGTGGGCAAACGAAATTCTGTGTATGCTGGTAACTTCAAAGCTTGTGTTGGTGAATTTCTGATGAGCGATACTGGTAACTTTTTAAAACATATTTTAAATGTAAATTTATGACGATAATCGGAACAAAACGTTATATATTTTCATTACGTATTATACCGTCTCAGTACATTGCTAAACTTTGGCTATTGTTTAAATGATACTCTCAGTTGTAAAACTGGCATTCTTAACTAAATTAGTTGGACAATATTTCATCTTCTAGAAAAGTTGTATTTATTGGTTTTGTTAACTTAAGGCGAACATTGTTCCAATTAGAATTTCCAACAAAAAATATGCAAACAGGCATCATATATTTCTTTTAGAAATAATGATTTTCCTCAATGATTTAGGACAATATTGCATATATATATATATATATATATATATATATATATATATATATATATATTAAGACATTTTTATGTTTATACATTCTCTTTATAGATACAAATATTTCAGTAAATGCTCTGTTTATAATAAACAGTATTAAACAACATTTACCGGCCTGAATGTCCGAGAAATTTTCACAGAAAATATTCGTCCTCCGAACCTGTATCCTATACGGAACAGTCATTTAGCTTGACGGGCATTTAACCGATTTGGCCACAGAGAAGCGTTCGGTTAGCAAGGTCGAATTTACTGTATTTGAACTTCTATCTTCTATGAATCTCTCACGTACATTCATATCTGCTCATGGCGTATCAAATGTAAACAAATGACGTCACGTTTACATGATCAATTTCATTACGATTCTTCTGTTAAACTTGGAGAATAATTATACTTTCTTAATGCTCAAAGTCCTATCGTGTTATAATACCTTGGAAAATTTTACTGTTACTCGATTTGGACAATTATGGTGTTACACCCTGATATATATATATATATATATATATATATATATATATATATATATATATATATATATATATATATACACTCCTTCATTGAAAACTATTACACGTGTATTTAGTATACAAATATTAAAATTTATTTCAGATGAAAATGAATATTCAAAATTCGTCTTTATGACACATTGATTTCACAGCTTCCAAGTTAAAATTGCGATATTTTAGGCCAGATGTAAAACGGAAAAAAACTGTTGAACAGCAATGTCATCAAACGCCACATCTTAGTAAATTACTATCAGGGTACGTGGTGTAATGTTAGCAAGTTTGTCTCGCAAGATTCATTACGAGTGAGTTCGATCCTCACTGGATACTCTATACATTCGGCCTTGTGTCACATCGAATTCATCTACTTGGAGTCCACTTCTACTGCGGCGCCTTCCTCATTGAACCAAAGAGGAGTGGTTCAATGGAATATCAATGCCAGCGTGATGGTGTCGGTGTTAATGATCCACATTAAAAAGGCCTTTTGTCACATTTCCACTAATTAATTTACATTTTCAAGCTTAAACCAGTATTATTAGCGAAAAAATTCAAAACCAGACCTATGTTTTCAAGAAATACTTTTATTTATAAGATAAATGTACTAAGTTTATATTATATATATTTATTTGAAATTGTTTCAAAAATTTGTATCTTGTTTTATTATATAATTCGATGGTTGTTTATCATATTGTAAATAAATGTACATAATAGGGCTTATGTCTATATCCTGTTGAAATACCGATTCCCGTCCGTTTAATGAAGTTAAGTAACGTGGGAAGTACCTAGATCGGTGTCTATTTGGGAATACCTACCAGAGCGGTATGGTAATGGCTCATTCTTATCTATGAACGGCAAGATGGAAAGATTTGACGAAAACCTACGTCCAACAATGGACTTTCACAGGCTGATTAAGATATAGGATAGATATTGATAGTTATTTATTTTTAATTTTAGATATATAATGCTTGTCATTACATAATAAAATCTCACAACAAGATACAAAAGTAATTATTTCTGGATTATTTCCTTTCTTTTTTTCTCATTGATTAAACTAAATTTGATTTGATTGTATAGATCTAATGAGTTAGCATTTGTAAACAGTTTTATAATTTAATTGTGATTCAAAAACAGAAAATTAATATAATTATTTTATTTCTCAAATTAGCAGTATAACACGATTTCCAGTGAAAATATAAATACTGTTTTTAGTGATGAATATGAAAATTCTGAAAATTAGTTCCAAATTTTCTTGGAGAACTCGTTATGATATTATTATCTATTTTCGGGGATTTTATCAAGAAATAACAAAATTGTGTGAGAAATAAATGATAAGTGGTTAAGCACCGAACCACATTAAAAGAAGAGAAGAAAAATGATTGAAAGTAGTTTTCTGAAATACTTTTACTTTAACCTGAAACGTACACAAGTTTCTTCTGTTGAATATAGCTGCGTTTAGAGCAAGTCATTTTGCAATGTAGGATGTTATAAATGACAAACCATCTAGGATGTTATAAATGACACGTAACTTGCAACAATTCTATTTCAAATCATTTGAGCATCTCTTTTTCTACTGTCTGAGAATTAAAAAGATATAATCCTTTAGAACTTCATTGAACTAAGTTTATGTTTACGTTCATGCAACTACATATGAACACGGATGAGCGAAGCTGGGAATTGTAAACTTAAAGATGATTTTTTAATGTCTTTTGGCTAGAAAATTTAGCCGATTTCATTTAAATTCTTTTTGTTCGTGTTTCTATCACTTTTGTTATTCCATATTGTGATAAGATAAGATCTGCCAAGAATGGTGAAACATTATAAAAAACATGTATGCAAAAGAAAATCAGCTTTAAATTTAAAATTTCCATCATCACTCTTCCACGCGCATGTGGAGTCATATCAATGTAAACATAAACATAATCCAATGAAATTCTAAACGGCAAAACTCAACACACAAAAACTTTTTTCCACTTTGTCATACATCTTTCCCCTAAAAGTGTTCTTGATATATAAATAAATTATATATCGTTATCCCATATATATATATATATATATATATATATATATATATATATATTTATAAATTTATAAATTTATAGATCACTATTCTATGTAAACACTTGTAAAATTTATTCAGGAACACCAAAAATGAAGAAAATTAACATCTCGTTTTTATTTTAGGAATCGATCAGATTATATATCAATAAATTCCTTGGCACTTGGCAAGTCTGTAATTGATTTATTTCCAAGTACTGAAATAAATAAAAAATATTTAAAAATCCGGGGTTGATTAAAAAACGACTAACGACATTGTAAAAGCCTTTCCAAATAAATAAAGTAGTAAATAATGCTTTTTATATAAAAACAACACTTTTAATTCAACTTTGTATAGAAAGTAAAATGGAATCTTTTTTAAAATATCTTTTATCTTAACGAAAAACTTTTGTTCGAGAAGAAATGTAAAGTTTTTTCTTGGAAATTATCAACAGTTTATATTTTTTAAAGAATTTATTTGTTTGTTTTATGTAATGGTCTGCATCTAATCAATATGATGTTGTTACGCCATCGTGTCTTTGGCTTTCTTTATTTTTGTCAATAACAAAGCATCAAATGCGTGCTGCGAAAATTAGATGGTGTTATTTTTGTGCAGAAAATGCCATTATGAAAAAAATGTTTGCGATTTCCTTCAGGAAGTCAGCACGACTTCTATCTTCGCAGCCTGGCACTCGTTTCTTAATTTTCTTAAATTTGCCTAAATTCTTCTTTGTCCTGTATCGATTATACTTCATTGATTTTCTATTATTTAAGTGTCTTTGTTGAGTTTTAGTGTCACTGATAAAGAACGACTGAGTTAGGATCAAAACTAAAGCCGTGATGAAAATAGCGCGCGGTATGAAAAATAATTAAATTTGAATGCATTAATTGATATTAAAACATATTATTAAATATTTGCTTAAAGTTTTTTTGTTAGAAACTTCATGATTATTTCTTTCTGCGTTCAAACTCGGATTACAAGAAAAAATTATTAATTTTATTTTATTTCACTAGGCGACAAATGGTACACACGCTCACATGAACATAAACGTATGCACAGGCACATGCAGAAGTAAATTTTTGCACACACTAGCGTATTTATATATATATATATATATATATATATATATATATATATATATATATATATATATATATATATATCCTGGCAGGACCTACAAGCACACAAATACAGATGTACACTTATATATTCATATACATACACGTAAACACAAATGTATATATTTGGCTTCATGGATTCAACAAAATCACAAATACAACTGGCATATACCTCTGCATACAAATATTAACACACCGACTCACATATATATTCAGCAAACAACCGTTGGGTTTGCTGAAATGCTACCGGCTTTTAGGAAGGAAGTCACACTTCCCAAAATCTGAACAAATGACCAAATATCAATTTTTTTTAAAAAATCGCCTCATGGTCTGTCTGAGAACATTTCAACGCCTTTTCAGCATATGAATAGTTAGCGCTCAATTTTTTTTCATTGGATGTATGTCTTCAGGAAAATTTAAGATTGTTTATCTTTGGATAGAATTTTTGTCAAGTTGTTCCTCATTCTGTTTGAAGTTACAACGTCTATTCATAACGAGTTCTATAAAACATTTTTTTTCTCCAATTTTTTTCTTTCAAAAGGAAATCAGTAAACGTCAAACCGAAAAGTATTCTGAATGACATATAGATATTTATACGGAAATTTTAATTAGTAAATGATGTAATTGCGTTTCTCCCAAGTTAGTCTGGAACAGAATGAGATTCGTAGGAGAAGTTGTGTTATTTATATGTTTACACTTATAACCCATTAATATCCAACCTCCACAAAATCGGAATGATAGGTATTAATGGTTAATCATTGAATCTCAAGAAACAATCGGGAAAATATTATAAGAATTAAAGACTTGAGAAGCAATTGATATAATTCAGGTCATTAAACTGCTGAAGCCATCAACAGAGAGAGCTGAAGATCTGAGAAGTCACATTAAACGCCACTTTTCCGGAGAAACAGATGTCATTTTAAACAGGATCAGAAACTGGAAAATGTACAAAGAACTTGAGTTAAACCAAGTGAACAAATGTTATCAGCACTGAACAGGTTGCTAGAATTTTAAAAAAAAATAGAATACTCCGGTAGTTTGATATCCAGACGGACCACTATATTCAAGCCAGAAGACCGGATTTGATAGTCATGAACAAAGAAGCAATCTCTTCCCCGATAGAATCAGTAGAACAAAGAATAAAACGGAAGATATCTAAGATGCTAAGAAAAGGGAAACTCTGAACCGTGAAGTAAGTAATAGAAAACCAATTCACTATATTTTCCAAGAATGCATCACAATTTCCAGATAATAAAAAATGAATCTTTGATGAGTTATGATCGCCTATGTGAAGAAGGGACATGCAAAAAAGGAGTAAGTCCAATATATAATGTACTGCTCCTAGATGTGAAAGCCGAAAATTAAATCTGTTTTTGACTGGGGAAATAAAAAAACGAGCTGATAAACATTTGTCAAAAAACAAACAAATAAAAAACAACTTTATTATGAATAACTATTTATACGTTTAATCATGTTTTCATTACATGGACAATAAACTCTGTATTGGAGTCTAAATAATCTTATTTATAATAAAGAGATTCAATGAAACAATCCGTTTTTAATGTAAAGATTTTGGCGATAACAATCCTGTTAATCTTGTTGTTGATAATGATAAAGAGAATGAAAAAATCCCTTTTCTACTGTGTCACAGCGAACATTATTGGCTCCGTGATTTGGTGTTCTCTGTTCTTTAAGCACCACATGCATAGACAGATAACGGAAGATGTAACAAAATCAGTAAAGTGTATTGTGGGCTGGCGGCCAGAGAACTTTAATCCCCAGCAGGGAAAGACGAACAGAATATGAGCAAAGTATAGAAAAAGAAAAAAATCAAGGAAGGAAATTCTCAGAATGGAAAGGAAGCGGTTAGAAGATGAAACTGTTTTCAACAAGAATTCGAAGGGGAAAAAGAAGAAGGGTTATTTGTTGAAGGAGAAAATATATGTCAAGGTAGAGAAAAAGAAAGAAAAGATATGTCTTTAAATGATGGTGGTGGTGGTAATTGTATTTATAGTAGCACAAGCAGAATAAGAAGAAAAAAGAAGAGGAGGAGGAGGAGAAAGGAGATGGAAAGAAAGAAAGGAAAGGAAGAAAGAAAAATAATGATTTCATTGATATTGATGAATAGCAACCCACCGCTGAGGACTCAGCCTACCCTGGCTAAATGTTGCGACTAATAACGGCAAAATGTATAGTACTTGAGATTTACATGCTGGTTTTCTAGTGGATTCTCTGACTGGTTTTGTCTAATGACTTGAGTCATGGGCTAAAATCTGAAAATGGCTAAGGGACAAAGATGAGAATAAGCGAGAAATAATGACTACTCTTTTTTCTAGAGAACTCTTTGATATCGACCGTATAATAAAAACATATATAATGAAGTTGACCTAACAAATGGAAAATTTCAATATCTAATAAAAATTTAATCCCTTTACTTTACGAGCCCCTTCTTTACCCTTAATGCAATCAGTTCTTGACAAGCATAGCTAAACTTGTAACTGACCTGCACGCGTAATTTGGTAATAAATACTGACAAACTGTTGAATGTCAAAAACAACTGTTAACAATGGCTGACTGGATAATTCTATTATAATAAAACCAATGTGTCGATAATAAATTAATTAATGATTCACAAAAAATAATATTCAATAGAAATTATCTGCAAATATATGGTTAGCCAGTTTATTAGATATATGTGATTAGGTGCAAAAATGACTAATTAAAGCTTATGTGACATTTACCTGTATTCGACTGCTTACAATTGGTGTAGAGATAGATAGATAGATAGATAGATAGATAGATAGATATAAAAAAATATTTAGTCTTAGAAGCAGGTTTGTACGAAGGGTGTAGAAAAGGTGTTGTCTCGATCAAGACGCCTTTCCAAAAATAATTCTGATGTTCGCACATTTGGTCAGATTTAGAAATTCGGGCGGAAACTTTATCTAGTTATCTATTTATTGAGTCGGAACAAAAGTTCGTAGAGTCAATGACGAAGATAGTATTTAGGTATTTGTACATATCAACTATATATTTGCCTTTTTGTTCCACTACATTTTGCTATCTTTGAATCAACTTTATGAGTCCACTCTCCCAGAACATGACATCTTTCTGGGTAAAGAAGTGTCTTTAAAGGCTCCAAAGGCTTCTTCAGATACAGACCGGATTTTGGAGTGGTTACCGATTTTGCTCATCACCTTTTCCACTCTAAATTATTGTAAGCAATCTATTTTTTCTCTTTTATCAAAATATGGTCTTTTTTTATACATTTAAGCAGAGAATCACGGATAGAAATGCAGTTCATTTATTTTTCGTTATATCATGAGGCACCCAAACGTTATAGCAATTCATATGCTCAAGTACTTTAAATGCAATACAAGGCACTTAGGAGATACATGGATATCCCGTGGCCTAAGTTTTTAATCTGTATTTATATATAGTAATAATCAACGACTGAAAACTTGCTGGAACTTTCTCATACGTACTTCCAGATCAAAATTTCCACTTTTGTGCCTAGCAAACAGTACTCCCATCTAACGCATTATCTCTATAAACGAAATATAATTTTTGCTGTGTATACTGTATTTTTGTCCTTACCAGAAATATAAGAGACTCAAAAGATGAAAATTGACATCCATTTTCATTTTTAACGCAAAAACATTTAAAACTCACTGGGACTCCACGCACGAAACGCAAGAAACACGCGTTGAAATGTCACCTGTCACTTTCGTTTTGTTCCAACCCAATATATATATATATATATATATATATATATATATATATATATATATGCAGCATGATATCTAGGGAGGGTAAAGTGTTGTTAAACTCAGATTCAAAGAAACAATTATGTTTGGTTCGACGTTATTCATTTTATTGAAAAGATCGGGTAAAATTATGTTTTGGGGATATATTAATAGAAAATCATCTATGTATATGAAATAAGAAGAATTTTTCTGGTAAAATATTTTAAAAACGTTCACTTTACAAAAATTCATCAAATAGACCTCCATCGGTAAACCACATTTTTATCTATAAAAAAAGTTATCGAAGGTGAAAAATATTGATTAGTGATTAAATGGCACATTTGTAAGATTATACGAATAGAATAGGTAATTTTATTTCTGCTTTAGTAAAGTGTATTTTTAGTAAATTTAGATATTTCTTTCTAGCAACATCTGTGTATAAAATTTTATATCTAAACTAGTCATATATTTGTTTTTTATGTCTATGTTTTAATTTATTTAAAATATCGTCGGAATCTTTTATATGCGAGGAGCTAATTGTATCAAGAAGTGTGGTTAAAGTTTTGATTAGTGTGCCGGCTAGTTTATGGGGAGAACTGCCTATTCCTGAAAGAATACGTCTCATCGGGATGTCCGGTTTATATATTTTTGTGAGGGTGTCTCAGGGGACGAAATGCTTTGCTAAAGAAAAGTTGTCAGTAGATACGGCCATTTGATAAGATTTGAAGGAGATGTGCATTCCTTAAAAGGGTAATTGAATCTAATAAAGGTGAGAAGCTCACTGTAACTGAACGGTCTAAAGTACATCGAATCTAATGCAAGTTTTCTTTACAAATGGTCATTCAGGTTCGAACCCTACTGGTGGGTATATTTTTTTCAAGATTCTCGAATTGACAGTCTATTGAATGTAATTCACAATATTAATAAAACAGCGCGTTTATTCAAACACGTGTATCCAGTAAAATATATCTTTTAAAGTAATGCTTAAAGCAACATATAAATATGCTGAATGCAAATCGTCTATGTATACGTTGTATCAAAGCCGGAAATGACTCAACTACACCAAACTATCAAACAAATGAGTGACAATGAAAATGACAAACTGAGACAAAAACTCAACAACACATACAGAAAAGTATCATATCATTGGACCAATGGACTATGGTGGCTTAGGAGGAAACCAATTTACCAGACATAATATAGCACAGTTCATCCTTCCTGGTGGTGACACTATACAAGCATACAGAACACGCAGGACTAGCACCTAGAGCAATGATTTCCTTCACTGAGCTGCGTCATCCAGAGCATTAAAAGCGGGATCCAGCATAGGTTATATTATTTATTAATAATTAAGGGATTTGTATAATTATTCATAATGATTCATCAGGTTTAAAACTGAAATCCTCAACGCACACACATGCAGAAATGCACTGGAAATGGAAAATAAATTGAAGGACTAAGTTGACCTAGATACAGCATGTGCATGTCAGTGGATAATATTATGTAACTTTCAAAAATCTTCGGCCATCTTATGATACTCTCTCTATCTGACGGTTTTGCATGCTACAATAACATTTAATGTGTTAAAAGAGTTCAATGCAACCAGGCAAAATCATTCTACCAGAAGTGCTATTCAATTAAAACTTTACGGTCATTTCGAATAATTTATGCGCATAAGGACGTAAAAGTGATCAAATGAACATTCCTGAAGTCATAGACCAGGTTCTGGATATTCAAGTAATATAGAAGATTACTGCATTGTAATGGTAACCGTGGCAGACTGCAGAGTGTGAACAGTACAGAACAACGCAACTGTTGCTCCACGAATCTCAACAAGGAATGTTGGGAATAGTTTACTTGCAGTAGTATTATTATAATCACTCATGCCTTTATATATTACGTCACAACACCATAACACACGTCAAGAATATTGTCGCGAAAGTTTCCTGCATAACTGAATGGTTTTCTGCAGCACTCACCGATGCCTACTTACAAGTGATGATCGTTAGCATTTGAAACGTAGCCCTGTTCAACGACATCTTTCAAAGTTTTTCGGCTGTGATACACAAACCCAACGCTGACATTATGGTATTGTAACTTCCACCAATCACTTGACATTGTTGTTTGTGAAGGGAACAATGAATGTCATTTAAATCATTGTTAAACCGTTTCTTCACATTTAGGCTCATGCTACTCATTGAATTTTCTGTGTGATGTTAGAAATTTTGCTGGCTGGTACGATCAAAGGATATGATCACTATTGAACATCTAAGAGACATGATAGGACGACGCCCGAAATGTTCATTCAGTTCACTATAACTCTTATTGTACTGTCTCAAATGTCGTAAGAGACGTAAAATAATGTATCGGATGATTGTATTTGACAGCTGCACAATCATATACATGCGATAGTACAGACTTGTATTAGCGCGCAAGGGTGATATATGTATGTTATATTCCGTGCTAATAGGAATATATACTTGAAAAACAAATAAAGGTTTATTGTAAAAAAAAAAAACAGTACCATAAGAATAATGGTAACAGTTATGCACAAGGTCATCGCAAGTCAATCCAGTAATGAGTGCTACTAGTGGAAGGTTGGTAGTTCTCGCGTAAGTCTGAACAGATCCCAGCTAGTGTATTTACTAACTTCCCCACGCTATCAGATGTGGCACAGGGCCGAATTTAATGTGGAGTATCCGAGCCCGCATGTTCAGACAAAACATTCCCCGTATAAAACGGGGTCGGATAGCTGTTTGCCGAGACGTGATTCTGCCCTTCGACATAGCCTCGTCTGGGGATCCTCTCTGCCCAGAGGCAAACAGTTTGATCAACACAGCTGAAAAAGATTTCAGCATGTGTATTTACTAACCTCCCCACGCAATCAGGCCGAGTTTAATGTGGGACATCCGAGCCAGTAGGCTCAGCCAAAAATTCCCGTAGATCCCGTATAAAACGGGGTCGGGTAGCTATTTCCCGAGACGTGTCTCTGCCCTTCGACAAAAAAAAGAAAAAGATTTCAGCTAGTGTATCTAGCAACTGCACCACGCAGTCACATGTGGCACAAGGCCAAATTTAATGTGGAGCTCCCGAGCCTGTAGGCTCGGATAAAATATCCCCGTAGACCCCACATAAACGTGATCGGGTCTGTCTACCTCCCTGAACGAGACTCTGCCCTTCGGCGTAGCCTTGTCCGGGTTCTTCTCTGCCTGAAGGCAAGCAGTTTGATGAAAAGATTTCAGCTAGTCTGTATTTACTAACCACCTCCCAGAAGGCCGAATTTAACGTGGGACATCCGAGCCCTTAGCCTCGGCCAAAAAATCCCCATAGAACCCGCATAAACGTGATCGAGTTTGTCAACCTCCCCGAACGAGACTCTGCCCTTCGGCAGAGCCTCGTCCGGCTTTCTCTCTGCTCAGAGGCAGAGAGTCCGACCTGCAAGATGAAAAAGATTTCGGCTAGTCTCCGTAGTCTGTTGACTTACAGATACTTATAGGTATTTACTACCTAGAGTGTAGTCACTAGTCACTCATTTGGTGCAGAACCAACCAAACGTTTGGAAGGACCGAATATAGACCTGGTGCACTACGTGTCACAAGGCTCCCAGATTTTGAATTCAGAGTAGTCCTTCTCCTAGACCAGTTGCCATCCAAGGCTATAGAACCCCGTCTGTTCTGCTATTTATCCATAGCTGGAGGGTGAAGAAGAGGATTAATATCTTTCATTCACGTAAGTGAATGTAATGGATTCGACTGGAATTCGAACTCGGCTCACCGAATCCCCACTCTTTCTACCCACTACTTCTCTGCGTCTATATATATATATATATATATATATATATATATATATATATATATATATATAACCTGACCTTATCTTAATATTTCATATTTCTGTCAGTTTCTGGTTAAAGCACTTGCATTTTTCTCTTTGCATTTCGCCATGTGAACCATTACTGTTGCCATGTCTGTGATCTTGTTGGTCCTCTTTTCCTTCTTTACAACTAATATATCTAGTCAGATTGTCTTATTCTTTTTTTTATTTCTCCTGTCAACCTCTAGAATATAATGATATCATTTATTTGCAAACTTCTCAGTGTATCTGTCGTACCTATTATTGTTTTCATTTTCAGATTGATTTCTGCATTTACTTATAATGAGGTTTACACAGGTGTACATTTCTCTACAATTTATTTCTTTTTTCTGGTGTCCTATGCTAGTGACATTGTATGATAGTTTTTACCTACCATTTCAATTTTTGGAAAGAGTTTCTCTTCATATTTATTATTTCCTTGTTGAAGCTCTCTTGTCCTCCGAGGAGTTGCTGTAAATTTCTCGGTCCTACACACTTCTACAAATTTGACAATCAAAATTAGTATTCTTTTGGAAGGAGAGTCATGGTGTCATCCATAAGGTGAACATCATCATGCATAACGACTTACTTCTTGATCCATCGATTTGAGGTAATCTCTTATCCAGCCTAAGAAAGGCCCAATGTCCCTGCATGTTCATTCATTTTATTCAATTTCACTGTTTATTTTGGTTCCATTATTATTGGTTGTAGCAGCAGGAGTACGAGTAATAATAACAGTAGACTACTACTAGTATTACTCGTACTCCTGCTGTTTTCGAAATCATTTATATCCAGTAGCAATCGCTGGATATCAAGTGACTACTCCAAAACTCTCCTCTATATACTTTATTTAGGCAGTACATTCTTATGGATGAATTTAAATGTTGTTCTAATTTTCAGTTCATATAAAATTAATTTAAATAAGGCTCTTTGCAATTGATTTAAATACTTGTATTAATAAAAATAAATGTCACATTCAAGTTATGCATCTTGCCAGAAGAATTTCCAGCGTTCTTTTAATATCCCAGCTTTTTATTCACTTTCATCCAATTGTCTGCTAATGATATTAGATATGAAAGCACGACACATACCCGATTGCGTATCGTCTGATTGTTTGTCATCATGAGTGGTATATTAAGATAATACCAGACCCAATATTTTAGCAAAAAATTTAAAATTTTAACATTGAGACAAATAAGACGATAATTTGAGTGGTCAGAGCTTTTAAAAACAGGAAAGAGGAGGACTTCTAACAAGATAGAAGACAGGAAGCGGCGAGGCAGTTGTTTTAGAATTTGAAGAAGCACGGGAGCATAATTCTTTAGGACGACATCTGGGATCCCGTTGCCTCCGCTTACCTTGTGGAAGTCTATTTTAGAAATGATGTCTGAAACTGGTGACAGGGTTATGCGCATATTAGTAGAACCTCCGACCTAAGGGAGAACGGGTGTGGGTACTCCAGATGAGATGAGTGTAGAGTGTAAAGTGAGCTTCCGAGAAAAACTATCAACCTTATCTGCTGTAGATGTCAGGACCAAACTGATTCAATAGAGGAATGATTGAGGATTTGCTTTTGTTCGGCACACTCTTACAAAACCGCCAATAATCACTAGAAACGAACTTGTGAGAGGTTATATGTTGTTTCATTCTATCAACAAACAATATTTTCGCTTCTTTGAAACTATTACGAGTAGAGACAAAGAGACGCCAGTTGCAATTAGACATGTCGCTCTGGTATAGCCGGAATAAGTGATTCCTGTGGGCTATAACGAGCGAGTATGCATGTGAGAAGCAAAGAAATGAACGTGGTTTCACTTGGTATTTCCATGCTGAAACGAAAGCTTCGACGCGGTCTTTCACCCAGGAGGAGACCACAGTGGTACATTTTTGGACAGAATGATTAAAAACTTCATTTCAATGTACATCACGAAGGAAGTCACGGAACGAGTCCCAATCAGCTCATTCTTAACAGAAAGATATTCTTTTGGTTGGAGGTTTTTGACTGATGAGAGTGCAGAAATAGATGTTTACAGACACTCTCACCTGATCAGAATTGCCAAAAGAGAAGAGCTGCAGGGTACGACGTGCGTCAAGGATAGAGGTAAAGAAGGGATCAAGAAGAGAAGCGTATCGATCGAGATTGCTGAGGAAACACGTGGGGAAGATTGAGTGCTTAAGAAGTATGTTCTAGCAGAAACAGCCTTCCATACGCGACATGGCACTGCAAGAACACCGATATTATAAGATTGTTTATTAAGGAAGCCTCTCTAGACGCTAGGCTTACTTTAAATTCGACATACATAAGGTAATATTTTGTTTAACACTGTATTAACCCTATCGACATAAGTAAAACATAGGTAAAAATATAATTTTTTTTTATCAATAGCCCCCTAGAACAAAGGAATCTCTCAGAAATATCCAACTATTTTTTCTTAAATTTTTCCCAGATTTCTTTGGAATCAATCGAGTCTCTTAAAATGATTCCCAGTGTATTGACATCTTCAAGAATCATTTACTTTATCATCTCTACCCAGCCCATTAGCATCACATAGCTCAAACAATACAGACATGTTTTTTATGGAAATAATAATAATAATCATTATTATTATTATTATTATTATTATTATTGTACGTACTGTGGATCTGAAAATTAAGTGATTAAGACTTCCAATACTTCAACCACTCAGTATTCAAGATTATTTGAGTAATCCTACCGTTTCGATACTATAAATCATCAATAATCATTAATAATAATAATAATAATAATAATAATAATAATAATAAGAAGAAGAAGAAGAAGAAGAAGAAAAAGAAAAAGAAGAAGAAGAAGCATGGTAGAAAATGACACACACAAGTCACAAGTTTTGGTATTACACTCGGTCCAGATCATGTCATTCAAGCACGAACGTTGACCTTATTGTTATAGATAAGAAGAGTAGCAACTAACAAGTTATTGATTTTGGTTTTCCTTATGATAGAAGAGTAGACAGGAAAGGAATTGAAAATATTGAAAGCTACCAGGCTCTGGTTAGTGAGATGAAATAACTATAGAACATGAATGTTTTAATGACAGAGCTTGGAACACAGCCGATAAAATTGAAAGAGCGCTCTGAGAAAACAGGAATCAAGATTGTAGGCTTCCAGAAAAACTACCACTCTTTACTCTGCAAGGATTCTCCGAAATGTTCTCGAGTTATGAGGAACTTTGTTGGTACCATGCGTCAAGAACATAATTTCCCATGTCTACGTCAATGTGCGACACCAGCGTAATAATAATAATAATAATAATAATAATAATAATAATAATAATAATAATAACGTATATTCTTGACATGAATATCCATCTAATAAGGTAAAATAATTGCAAATCTCTTCATAATACTAACAATTTCTAAATTATTATTAGCCAGCCCTCAATTCTTATAAAATATTTATTTTTTATCATCTATTCAGGAGTTCTTGTTGAATTTTTTGGTGTTCCATCGTTTATGAATACAAGTTGGCACACTAGTATTCTCCAAATTTAAGCTTATAATATTAATATTGTTATATTTGTATGTTTATTAATGGTTTTATTGAAATATAATTTATTTATACCTTATAATGTATTGTCTTTTATTATCAGCAATACGTTTTTATCATAATTTGACATCTGTTATCATCATCGACTCCATAAAATATTTATTTTCCCATTAGAAGATGGACATCGTTGCATTCACTGCCCTATTCTCAATATACTTGCCAAGCTCAATAATGATTTGCATTGTTTTAATTCTTTAAGTTTATTGAGGATTATTGGTCTATACATGCTTTACATTTTGATTAGATTGCTAATAATTATAATTATCTTGTTGTTTTGTTGTCAATTATTATTTTCTAATGGAACCTACTGTTTTGTTTATAAAAAAAAAACATTTTGTTTTCATTTGACTTGCATGTTTCGATGAAGAAAGACGATCAGTATTGTTATTATAGGTTTGATATTGACAGGATGACGTCATCAAAACTTATTAAGCTTAGGCATAATTTAAGATTTATATGTTGATACATTTTATTAGCTGTTCTGAAAATTAATGGAAATTAGAAGAAAACTTGATGCAGTAACATAGAGACGTATAATCGACTATTAAAGATAGGAATGACTTATTGATCACTCAAGAATGTACGATAGTGGCTCAAAATGCCAAAGTAAGATAGTGAAGAAAATAATCAGTAATAGTTACTAAAAGTTATGAGAAGGGATTATTATCTGAATTTGAATTTCAGTTTAACTCATGAAGGACAACGACATTAATTTAAAACATTTGTGTTGGTTTTGTAACATTGTAAAACGAAACTTAAACACTTCATTATGTAAATTCGAATAAACACAAGTTATTTTAGGCACAAAATATATTTAATACTCAAATATTTCCCCATAACTGTACCAATCCTCTTTATTGAATTTTCAAAAATTTTTAAAAAATAGGTAAAACAAATAATAAATAAATTCTCTGAAGCCAACAAAAAACTAGACATATCATGCTTTTTTGTCCATTTTAAAGACTCTTTATATCATTTATAGTTACAAAGTTCAATATTAATTTGTAAATGTTTGAGTGCGCGCGCACACACACGCACACACACACATATATATAAATAGTTTTAAAAACAAAGAATGCATTGATTTTAATTTTAAAAGTCTGTAGGGCCCTTTCAGCCAACATCTCATCAGGAGACAATCGTTGGATTAGCGAAAAGAATATAAACGATATTGAAGAGCAAAAAGAGGGGAAACACACTAAAATAACAAACAAGTATATATACTTGTAACGAGGGAAGGGAAAAGAATCGTGTAAATAAATTAGCGAGGGACAGTTAAAATAAAATATCCCCAACAGATTCAGAGACTTTACAAATTCTTTCCGCCGGCAGAGAAGGTTTTCTTAATCCTATACAGACCGATTCCAAAATCTTCAAATGATTATTGGAATCGGCTGTATGAATAATTTTAAACCACTCTTTTTAAACAACTTGGCGCAAGCTATATTCTCAACTAAATGTTGAGCAATAGCCGATTCCATATTCATGGGGGAAGATAGCATATTCTATCTATCTTACCAAGTCGTATTTTGGAAGGTACGTGCTGATTAATTTAGTTTCCAAATGCAAGGTTGTACGCCCCACATAACCAGCAGCACACTGGCAAGTAAATTCATATACTAAATTACTCAATTTGATGTAGGGCAATACATCCTTGCGAAAAGACGGAAACGCAGACCTAGTTCGAAAAATGCTACGTAAAGCAACTGATGGGAAACAACCGGAAACAGACTTGCTAACCTGCTTAATTAAGCCCTGACCCCTATCCCCAATCCAGGGAATCTTCAAATAAACCGGACATTTAGGAGGCCCCTGGATTTTAGGGGAATGAAATTCCTTAGTCTTCTTACTAATAATATAGTCAATAAGGGCATCCGGATAGCCGTTGCTAAGGAAAATCTCCCTAATGTTCTCAAATTCACGGCCCAATCTAATAGGTGAACAAATTTTAAGCGCTCTATACACCAAGGTTTTAACAAGATTGATTTTCCTTGATGCAGGAGCAAATGAACGGCAATTCAAATAAAGTCCCGTAAAGGTGGGTTTACGATAGATGCTAGTAATAAAACCACCTCTACTGCGTTCAACAAAAACGTCCAAAAAAGGCAGACAGTTGTCCTTCTCCCCTTCCATAGTGAAAGACAAACCATTGTGTAAGGAGTTGAGCTCATTAAAGAACTCAACAGCCTCACTTTCATTAGAGAAAGTTGCAAAAGTGTCATCGACATATCTAACGTAAACAAACGGTTTAGACACTTTGCCAAAAAGTAACATCTCATGGTAGCCCACAAAAATATCAGCCAATGCAGGGCCAAGGGGACTGCCCATCTGGACCCCATCCACTTGACTATACATAATATTGTCAAAACTGAACTCCACCGAACTAGTACATAGTATCATAAGTTCTATAAATATATCCTTAGGAAAAGGAGGTGGAGCAATGTTACCTTCGTATAAAAAGTCTTGGTACGTTGGTAAATAGACTGGATACATCAAAAGAACACATAAAATCAGTTTCAGGGCAAGACTGTATGGTCTGAAGGCGTTCAACAAACGTGAACGAATCAGGTATACAATGTTTAGCAAAAAATGTTTGGACCGGTTTATGCTGCTGGTTATGTGGGGCGTACAACCTAGCATTTGGAAACTAGAATTAATCAGCACGTACCTTCCAAAATACGACTTGGTAAGATAGATAGAATATGCTATCTTCCCCCCATGAATATGGAATCGGCTATTGCTCAACATTTAGTTGAGAATATAGCTTGCGCCAAGTTGTTTAAAAAAGAGTGGTTTAAAATTATTCATACAGCCGATTCCAATAATCATTTGAAGATTTTGGAATCAGTCTGTATAGGATTAAGAAAACCTTCTCTCTGCCGGCAGAAAAAATTTATAAAGTCTCTGAATCTGTTGGGGGATATTTTATTTTAACTGTCCCTCGCTAATTTATTTACACGATTCTTTTCCCTTCCCTCGTTACAAGTATATACTTGTTTGTTATTTTAGTGTGTTTCCCCCTTTTTGCTCTTCAATATCGTTTATATTCTTTTCGCTAATCCAACGATTGTCTCCTGATGAGATGTTGGCTGAAAGGGCCCTACAGACTTTTAAAATTAAAATCAATGCATTCCTTGTTTTTAAAACTATTTATAAATTTTGTACCTCCAAACATTTGTTTATATATATATATATATATATATATATATATATATATATATATATATATAATAAATCCTAAGGAGCCAGGCAAGCCTACCTAGGTTTCACCTAAACGGATCTTCAGGGTAAACTGGCTAAAAAAGGAAATTGCGGAACAGTATTTATTGATACAACCATTAAAAACATAAAACCACGTGACAAAAAGAAGAGGAAAACCCAAATCCCTATTCTAATAACCAGGTTCTGCTATTCGTCCACTTATTAAGTATCTCGGATCTTTTATTTAATAAATTCTTAGATTTCTTATAGGTGACGATTAATAATTTTTCTTCCATAAATAACCAACAAAACTTGCCACCTGCCTTATATTTATGGCATTTTTCTAACATTTCCAATTTCAAACTGGGGTCACTATTATCTTCTTGTTTTATATCCCATATGGAAGTGAATAAGCTGGTACTATGTCTACAGGTTTCATGATTAAAACTACTTAGATGATTATAATAACGTTTTTTGAAGCTACCTTGGGTAGATCCGATGTAAACTCCGGGGTTCAGTGTTATTCGGTTTATTTCTATGTATCTCGACTTTGTAAACGACACACTCCTGTTAGCACCTGCCCTGAAGTTGACAGGCGTTCTTATTTCTACAGTTACACTTATAGGGGTTGGGGATTGGTTTGTCTATGATTTTTTTCCTGTTGTACTTACTAATTAAGTTAGTCATATTTGGCATGCAACTATAACTTAATTTAACGTTTTTATTGAAAATTTTATACAATGCATTAGTCGGAGTAAAATTCCGTTAGGTATATGTATATAACGGAATTAAACAGTCCACTAGCAAGAATTTATCAAATAAAAGATCCGAGATACTTAATAAGTGTAGGCATAGGAGAGCCTGGTTATTAGAATAGTGCTTTGGGTTTTCCCCTTTTTTATGTCACGTGGTTTTATTTTATTTTATTTTTTTATTGGTTTTATCAATAAATACTGCTCCGCCATTTCCTTTTTTAGCCAGTTTACCCTGAAGATCCGTCGAGGTGAAACCTAGGTTGGTTTGCCTGGCTCGTTAAGATTTATTCTAATTTACCGCTCTACTTAGCGTTTTAGTCTTTATACTCGCTTGTTTTTTTTTTCCTTCGGACTAAGGAGTTATGACACTTGACGATTTGTTTCGCCTTGTTCTGCTGGTTTTCGTTCTTACTTTTTTAATTCCAATTTTTTCCTTGGGTACCAATTTGCCCTTTAGGTGTCTACAAGTTGAGTATATCCGAGATTTTTCGAGCGAATAATACTGTTATATATATATATATATATATATATATATATATATATATATATATATATATGGGGATAATCCATGTGTACATATATATATATATATATATATATATATATATATATATAAAAGGCTTAAACACTAATATTTCATGGTCATATTAGTGTTTAAGCCTTTTTATTATATCCTTACTCTGTCCTGGACATTGAGTTCTACCTGGATTCTATTCTCTTGGAATTTTTATTCAAAAAATATACATATATGTGTATGCACCTATGTATATATATTTATATATTTTGCATATGCATGTGTATATTTACCACTAATTATATATATATATATATATATATATATATATATATATATATATATATATAATAATCTATGTGATATCTTATAACGTCGGTATTCTAATTTAAAGATTGTAAAATTAGAAAGAAATATTGGTAATGTTTAAAAACTGGTATCAGAAAAACTGTAGGGTGTATGAATTAGTTGGATAGTTGCATTTAGATGAATGTAAGTAGAAAAATGCATGCTTCAATGCTTAACTAGAATTACAGTATTCCAAATTTTGACGCTGTCCTGGATAAAAACACCGAAAATTGACAGGTAAATGCAAATAACTTAAGTGCAATACATATATAAAACAGATTTTGTAAACAGATTTTCGCTCTATTCATGTATATACTTGGCACGCCGTATGTGTTGAGTTTGTGGGCAGATGAATATATAAATAGTAGTAAACCAATTGGAGGACGAGTGATATTCAGAAAATTACCTAGTATAAACAATCACCGCATATACGGATATACTACTGTTTTTAGCCTTGTAAACAAAGAGAAAGAGTGGATTTAGTAGAACAGGCAAACAGAAAAAAGAGGAATAAGAGAGGATGAGAGAAAGTTAGAGAGAATATGATTAAAAGAAATCATACGAATAAACAAAATATATATATTTTTTTTACTGAAGTCCTCACCGATTGAGGTCTTCGATAAAAAAAAAAGATAAATTGTCACATATCTAATTCATGTAAACATATGAGGATGTACAGGCAAACTTATATACTGGTATATACATATTATTACTTTAATCCATTTTAATAAAAAGTGACAACATACATACACACACACACACATATATATATATATATATATATATATATATATATATATATATATATATATATATGTATGTGTGTGTATGTATATGTGTGTGTAAAGTGAGACATAGAGAGGTAGATGTGAGTGTGTTTGTGGTAGACAATGAATGGAAAAATAATGAATCAGCAGAAAAAAAAGATTGTCATCTTAGCTGCATTTGATTTCGTGCCAAGGTCAGAAAAAGGTTTGCCCAGAGAAGTGCATCGTCGGTGTCCACGTCCACAATTTCTCTTCTTCCGTTACTTTGTTCGCACGAATGTGCAAATATATATATATATATATATATATATATATATATATATATATATATGTGTGTGTGCGTGTGTGTGCTGGCATGCAAAAATTTTGTACCACTTTGTTAAATTAATTGTATCTGTTAATGCTATCCTTAAATCGAGAGTGATTAGCAGTATTCTTTTCTCGGATAGAATATCTTAAACATAGTGATACTGAAAAAGTTGATGTGGCATTGAATGGAACAAGGTTTAGATGTTTTCACTGAGAATTTTTTTTTTTGGTGGGGGGCAGTAATCTCAAAGCTCTTCAAAATTAGGTGTTTTTCTTTGGAGCACATTTTTCTGTAGTTCTCACCACAATGGTTTAACTATATGAGTTCATTGCCAAAATTGGGGATACTGGTATTCTAGTTAAGTCTTCAAGTACGTATTTATCTACCTATATTTATCTAAATGCAACTTTCCAACTAGATCAAACACCCAATAGTTTTTTTTTTTTAAACCAGTATATAAACATTCCCAATATTTCTTTCTGATTGTAATTAGAATGCCGAAGTTATAATAATATATCACATGGATTATCTTCATATATATATATATATATATATATATATATATATATATATATATATATATATATATATATATATATGTGTGTGTGTGTGTGTGTGTGTGTGTTTGTGCGTGTGTGTTTGTGCGTGCGTGCGTACTCAAACATATTCAACTAATGTCAATTGAAATACGCATCTAAGCCTCTCGCAAGACTTATATACAGTGTCCTTAAAGTCCGTGTGGAATTAAAATACTTTTTTTTGTAACTATAAATTATATAAAGTCTTTAAAATGGATAAGAAAAACTTGATATATCTAGTTTTTGTTGGCTTCCGAAAATTTATTTATTATTTATTTATTACACAGTGAAGTGTTTCGTTCTACCAAGTTACAAAACCAACAAAAATATTTGAATTTAATATCGTTGTCCTTTATGAGTTAAACTGAAATTCAGAATCAGGTTTCTTGTGGATGAAGATGTTCAACTGTTGCACGTGATGTGATTTAAGAAACACTGTCAAGCTGAAACAATCATCTTCATAATCTGGCAGAAGACTGGACGGTAGCAAACTAATATATTTTTCACTGTTTAGGTTTCCATCAAATTTAAACATTTTTTTGTACCATCGCTTTTGATGCAACCCTACGCCATTACGTGTCCAGTACAAATGTTACCGTCTTTATGGTGTATCTTGCATTGTTTCTTTCTTCCACTGGCCTTCTTACATATTCTCTTATATTAGAATGTAAATCTATTTTGCATTCCTCATTAAAAATTACTTTTAGCGAATTTCCAGTCTCCAGTATTCTATTCCGATGATTTTTTTTTAATGATGTGTGTTTGGTTTTCAAATCTTTCGTAATACTCTGCTTATTGTATCTACTGAAACCTCAGTGTTAAGACGGCATTCACTCCATATTTGTCTGGTTGATAATTTTGGATTGACTACTGAAATTCTCACAATCTTTCTTTGCATTGTTTAAATACTGTTTCTGGAAATTCCCAGCCATCTCTGTCTCTCTCTGTCTCTGTCTCTGTCTCTCTCTCTCTCTCTCTCTCTCTCTCTCTCTCTCTCTCTCTCTCTCTCTCTCATTGAGTCATCTTCCTCTTTAAAATCACAACCTTTATTTTTTGCTTCAGCAGAAATATTATCCATCGTTTTGGTGTAAAAAAGCAAGCAACTACAACAACTTCCATTGTACTCAGATTAATAAGATGTAACAATTCCTACTTATAAATGTGCGTATTATCATCTTTATCATGTCAGATCTTTCATTAGAGTTTTTTCAGTTTCAATCTGCTTAAAGAGCTGTATCTTCTGTTGAACGGCACATTGGAAAACGCAACAAGTTATTTTCCAATCCTCATGGCCCACATACACTGATAAAAGCATACTGCTAAGTAATCTTCTTAATAAAATAAAGAGGTATAATAATTTTATGTAGTTGACCCCGAATCTTTGCACGCCAGTGTATATGCATTTGTGTGTGTCTACATACATCCTATTAGTATGGTGTGAATGTAGGTTTAAATGGTAAATGTTTTACATCAACATAAACAGATCTGGGCGTGTGTTTAGCCGAGAAAAGCGAATCACCTTTTATTAAGGATTATTTGGCTAGAGCAATATATGGTATACCTCTGGCAATTTCTATTTTTATGCGTTTGCCAAGTAGATAGATAGATAGATAGATAGATAGATAGATAGATAGATAGATAGATTGCAGAATATAAAAAAATGCCTACTGTAATGACTGCAAGGGGACAAAGAGATCATTTGTTATCAATCTTTCAGATGGTGATGGCCAGCTAACTTTGAGAATCTGAATTTGCATTATGCAGATACACGGTTCTAACATTTACAAATCAAGGAATTAGGTAAGAAAAACTTCAGACTAATGAACATATAGGTTTGGTGTCGAGTATTGAATATTGAAATGCAATGAATTTTCGAAAAACGTATTAATTTTGCGGGGTTAATTATCGGCGCTTGTCAATTGTTTGGTTTTCTGATCAAACTTCACTTTAAAAAATACATTTCGATGAACCGAAAAAATAAATTTCGATCAACTTGCATTTTTAATGTCGCATGTTATGTAATAATTCTAACATTAAATAATCAAGAAACTATAAAACATTTTTAGTACATTAGACTTAAATGTAAACACGAAATGAGCTGTGTACATTAAACCAATCTTCCATATTTCAAATAAAGATGGATTTTTTGAAATTTTATTTATGTGTTTCATTATTCATATTATTTTTCTAATGTTCCTACAACTACTAGAATAATTGTTGTGCTTGAATGCCACGTTATTTTAATTTCTATTTCCAGATATTCCTATTTAGTAAGTATATCAATATCGATAAGATAGAACACATGTTCTTTGAAAACATTTATTACAGTATCTGTTAGCTTGTATAGTGTGGTTTGTGTTTCTGAGGAAATTCCAAAGTAACCTAACACCTTCACTCTCTAAAAATGATGATGGTTTTAGTTCGTACCATACTAAGAAAAGTTCTATGCAGATGATACCACAGTTTATTGGTGCATCTCTAAAACTTTAAATGACCAGAGCCAGTCAGATGATCTTGCATCCGATCTAGCTCTAACAGCTCAATGGGACGGGGGGGGGGCACTAGCTTGTAACTTTTGATATCACCGAACTGACCCTGAAAGACCAGTCACTCTCAAAGAGGTCCCTTACTTTGTGCGTCTGCTGCGTCTCAAGTTCACTTCAGACCTCAAGTGGAACTCATATATACGATCTATCGCTAAAGATGTTGGAAAAGTAGTGGATTCTTTGTAATACTCCAGAATGTACTTGACTCCACTCTACGTTTACAAGAGTTCCAAAGCGTTACGCAGAGATGTGGGTTATTTCCAATTCTACAATTCATTTCCCACAGATACAACGTCGTAAGGCCACTCGGGTACGCGGGAGATTTGGGGCATGATAGAGGAGGCAAAGTCGTCCTTAAAAGTGGTGCCCCCAGCTGCCGTCCTTATTGAAGAAAATCTAGATGAAACAAAGAAATGTAAGGGGAGGGTCCCCTTTTTGTTCACCCATCCCTTTATAGGGCTCTTAAGCTAACATATCCCGCGGACATCGGCGGCTTGTCCCAGGAGGACACGCTCGATACTGAGATGATGTCTGGCTCAATGGGACAAGCTGTGGGTGTCCTCACCCCAGCCATGTTCTATCCTGAAGGGCAACCCTAATCGGTTTCACAATGGCACTTTGGTTAGCTAGTTTGAATGCCCGGGGCCTGAGGTCCGAGTCTCGCAGGGCGAGGCTCTCTCGTGACCTTCAGCGCCTCGGGGTGAATATATGTTGTTTACAAAGAGACCCGGTTTTCTTCTCATGATCGTGAGGACATACTGTCTAAGGGGTTCGCCCTTTATTCAGCATGTTTTGATGGTTGTTCGAGGGTGTCTCTTGGCTAGTGAGCAGGTCTTTGAAGGCTGCATGTACCCTTGTCTTCGCGGATCCGGCGGGCAGGCTTTGCGTGCTGGATGTTACCATAAAGGATAAGCTTCTTAGTCTCATTGGGGTTTATGCGCCCAATATCCATTCCGAGCGGCCTGCTTTGTTTCGGCAGATCGCGCCGTTCTTGACGACGTCTCGTCGGGTAGTTTTAGCGGGGGATTGGAATGCCGTCCTTGACCCTGATATAGATCGTATAGGGCACAAAAAGGTACTAAAACCCGGATGTGAAACCATTTCGGGACTTTATCGATGGGTTTGATATCGTCGATAAGTACCGGAATGAACACCCTCGGGAGGTAGCATGGACTTGGACAACTAGTGGCAACTCGGCTCCTGGACCGAGTCTTAGTTAGGAGAGTCGATGTAGGGCTCTTAGGGTGTCCAGGTTTCCATTATATAGTTTATACGGATCATAGGCTTGTCCGGGTCCGTGTAAACTTAGATAAGCCTAAGGTTAGGTTGGCTGGTTACTGGAAATTGAACTGTTCGCTTTTCAGTGATCAGGGTTTCCGGGACCAGCTGCTACTAACGATCCAGAGGGAATTGACGGGAGCGGTTGTGGGAAATGCCTGGTGGGGCAATTTAAAATCTAAGATTCGAACGTTTGCTGCCGACTTTAGTCGTCAGCTCAATTTAGATAAATTAGCGGCGCAAACGGCTTTAGAAGAAAAAGTTGATCGGGCCGTGAAATCCCGTGTTAGTGGGGACATAGTCTTAGCTAAGGCAGAGTTGGCCTCCTTGCTTATCAAGAAGGATCAAGCTCTGGTAGTTAGGGCTAGGTTAAAAAGAATATCTTCTGAGGCAACGAATATGGCCGCTGAACTGCGTGTAGAGGAAAATCGAAACGCGGCCAGGCGACATATAGCGTGCGTCACATTACCGGATAAGCGGACCGTGACTACAAACGCGGGCATATGTGAGGTCTTTCGAGATTACTTTCAGGAGCTTTTCACCAGGGGGCCCGGTCTGAGCTCTGCTCAGTTCGACGCCTATTTAGCTGACTTTCCCTGCCTCTCGGCAGCTGAAGTGGCTAGGGTCGAGGGTCCCATAACAGAGTCGGAAATCTGGGAAGCGCTGAAGCAGGTTGGCCTGGATAAGTCTCCGGAATTAGATGGTCTTCCCTACGAAGTTTACTTGAGGTTGTCGCACGTTTTTGTTTCTTTGCTGGAACTGATGTACAACCACTGGATGAGGCAGGGGTCTTTACCTCAACGCTTCACCAGGGGTGTCATCAAGTTGCTGCGTAAGGACAAGGACGGTGGGGATGGGTTAGGGAACTTTCGCCCTTTAACGATGTTAAACACTGACTTAAAGATTTTGGCGAAGATCTTAGCCAACCGTTTGCAGCTTGTCCTGTCTAGTCTGATTGGCCCTGAACATACTTGTGCTGTGAAGAGCAGGACTATTCAGGATAACCTTCATATGGTACGCTTGATCTTAGAACAAGTCGACAGTGAAGCCGCGCTGATCAATTTAGATCAGTCCAAGGCCTTCGATAGGGTTGACCATCGATTTCTGGAGGCTGTCCTTTCGGCGGCCGGTTTCGGAGCCGACTTTCGCTCCTGGATCCTACTCTTGTATGCGACCCCGGTGCGCTGGTGGAAGTGAATGGGGTAAGATCGAAGCCTTTCGTATTGTCTCGCTCCATTCGTCAAGGTTGTCTGCTATCGCCTCTGCTTTACGTTCTTGCGTTGGAGCCTTTCCTTCGCAAGTTAAAGGCGAATCCGGTCCTACGCGGTATTTCGCTGCCTGGTGCTTCCACCTCGGCCAGGTATTCTGCCTATGCTGACGACGTTTCGGTTCTTTGTGTCGAGCAGAGCCGAGATTAACGAAGTCAGTAAGCAGATCAGTGGGTATGAGATGGTGACAGGGGCCAAGATCAACCGCGATAAGTCTGTTGGCTTGCGGTTGGGTGCGTGGAAGGGAGTTTCTCTTCCCGGACCTTTCCTCTGGACGGATGGGCCGATCAAGATACTCGGCGTCTGGTTCGGTCCTGATCTCCAGTTGGAAATGAATTGGTCGGAGGTACAAGGGCGGGCCGAGGCCGCGGCTAGTCTGTGGTCTCGGAGGGGACTTTCCCTGAAGGGAAGGGCGGAAGTTTGTGGTTCACATCTATCCGATCCTCCTCTACCGTCTTTCTGTGCTTCCACTCCCGTATGCCCGACTAATGTCATTAGTCAAGGCCTTGTTCTCTTTCTTGTGGAGAGGCAAGGCCCATATGGCATCTCGCGAGATCTGTTGCCTTCATCCCTCTGAGGGCGGTCTGGGTATGCCTAGCATTGAGATTCGTCAATATATGCTACGCATTACCTTTCTAGACCGAATGTGTCGCGGTTTCGATGAGGTGGGCACTTTTTGGAAAGAAGATGTCCGAAAACATTTCCCATCCCTGAGAAGTGTGCACTCGTGCGAGGAGGAGGCCGGTCGTACTCCTCGTGGCGAGTGTTCCTTCTACCGTGAATGTCGTCGTGCTTTGAAACTCCTCTTGCGGACGTCGGATGGCCTCTCCGACGCCCAAGCGTTGTCTCGTAAGGCATTATATCGAGTGTTAGTTAGGGGGTCCGTTCAAGATGGTCTGATCGACGAGCTCGGTCTTACGAAGCAGGAGGCTCGCTCGATATGGCCTTGGGCGCCTGGGTTGAAATGTCTCAATAACGATGAGGCATCACTCACCTGGCTGATGATTCGCGGGGCCCTCTGGGTCGGCAAAGACTTTGTTCAGCAGGCTTGGAGAAATATCCAAACTGTCGTCATTGTACTGGGAATGTCGAGACCATTGGTCACGCCTTTTTTCAGTGCAAGACGGTAGTGCCGTTAATGCAAGTTTGTTGAAGGCCTCATGGTTCGCATGCTGCAGGGAAAGTTTTTTGTCCTGGAAGCCAGTTCTGTTTGTAGCAATGTGGTATCGCAATTGACGAAGGCTGAACTCTATGTGTTCTGTTGCTTACTAGGGGTTATGCGAGTCGTGATTTGGACGACGCGACAGAAGGGATTCTATGAAGGCGAGAAGTTCACCTCTTCCCAACTGATCTTGTACTTTAGGCATCAGCTTAAAGTCAAGATTAGGACGGAAAGGCGGCGGCTCCCATCATCAGAATTCGGCAAAAGGTGGGTGAATCTTGCGCGAATGTGTAGAGTGAAAGGGGCTGACCTAGAGTGGCATTTAGATGTCGGTTAGGTACAGAATTTTGTCCTAACAGGGTTGAACATAGGCAACCCACCCAGATATTAGGCTAGACTAGGTTTTCGTTTTTGAATTTTTAGTTTCCCTTTTTTTTCCCGGTTAACTTAGCTAGGGCATATAAGCTCATTGGTCCCTTTTATTTCTGTCCCTATTTTTTTTACTTTTGTTTAATTCCCCATCCCCTCCCTCGTTAGGTGGTTAGTGATGTCAGTTTTCTGGTGGATGCGAGGCGCCTTTCGTTTCGTGTGTGCGTTTTCGTATTTGTTGTTGTGTATGAATGAGTGAGTGTTTTTGTGAATGCTTGATGGTTTGAATGTGTACTCATTTTCTTAGTCCCGCATCGATTTCGTCCGGTTAACTGATATTTCTGCCACATTCATAGTTTGTGGGGGGTTTTATTACTAACTCAGTTTTGTTTAGTTTATTGTAAATAATTCATTCATTTTGTAAATATTCATTTGGGGATTTTAAAAGTTGTTATTTTATGACCCTCCGCCCAGGAACAATATCTGTATATAAGGGGACTAGTTAGGACATCATAGAGAAACTGAGGTATTATGGTGGACGTAGTAAGAAAGGTAGGAGTGAATGTGATGTTTTGGTGATTGGATTATTGTTGGCATGTTTGGGTCAGTGTCTGTGACTAGCTAAGTTTTAGATTAAAGACAGATGAAGACCGTCATTCCCCACCCCCTTTTTGGCCATGTGCCACATTTTGTATTTTAAATGCAAATAAATATTTGTGTGAAGGATCAGATTCAGCCTTAGCAGTCGAGATCAGGTTACCATTACATAACCGTTGGACTGTAGGCTTTTTGCTATTGTTACTTACTAACCGGCGTACCTTATTACTAATCACTCTGTTGTTAATTACCTCTTACAAATATACCAGTATTTATCCCTACAACTGTGTTTGTCTTTATTCGAATACACACACGCGGGAACACTCCCAACAACTCGACAGTGGCGACGAGGCTTCGAACGGGATAAGAACCCACCTTCTGACTGATAATGGACTGATCTCTCTACGATATAAGTCAGTGCTAGAGAGAGTAGTTGTGTTGGGTGAAGGATCAGGTTCAGCGACAGCAGTCGAGATCAGGTTACCATTACATACCGTTGGACTGTAGACTTTTGCTATTGTTCCTTATTACTAATCACTCTGTTGTTAATTACCTCTTACAAATATACCAGTATTTATCCCTACAACTGTGTTTGTCTTTATTCGAATACACACACGCGGGAACACTCCCAACAACTCAACAACAATAGAAAGAGAAGAAAGAGAATTTCATTGAAATATTCTACTGTTGATGTGTGAATTATCACATCTAACAATATTAGGGTGGTTGAATATTACAGCACAATTTCATTTTTGTCAATTCTAACTTTTAAAAAGGAAATAAGATTGAAAGCTGCTTTCATTAATTTTAATGAATTTATTAACCATTCATGCAGAATACAATCAAAAACCTTTTTATAATCTATCCATACATTGCTTAGATTCTTATTTTTGAACAGCGATTTTACAGTGACATCTTCATTAGCAACTGATCTTTGCAAACATCATTTATTCCTTTAGTTCTTCAGGGATAATGTTCCTTCAAGAAATTAATACATTTTTTTTCATTTATAATCTGTGTGTATTATGGGTGTTGTGGATAAACAAGTGTAAGGTGTTATTATTATTATTAATCTTATTATTATTATTATTATTATTATTATTATTGAGATCCCTTCCGACTCTTAAATGTTTCCATTTACTAAGACTGACAGCAAACATACACATACATATACATACATATACACACAGAAATATATATATTTTGCATTAGACATGGGAGTAAACACTTCATTGACAGATGCACCACTTGGTATTAATATTAAGACATCTGTTCAAAAGATAAATATTTGAAAGCAATCAATAAATATGAATAAATAATAATAATAGAAAATAATTGTCCAATATGCGTGTATTCCTTTTTTCATTGTTATTATTAAACTGTTTGAATGATATTTAATAGAAAATGATCGACTATGCCGAACATATATATTCAAAACAAACAATATTGAATAGATGTTAGAATTCGAAAATCTCTCCTACAAATTCGAAAATGACTGCGTGCTTACATATCTCGTATGTCTCTCGACTCGTTGAACATTATGACCATTGTTAGAGTTCGATGCATGGCTTTAGTTTTCGTGAGAACAATAATTGCTCTTAGATCCAGAAATGGATTTTCAGACGCGATAAACTAAGTTATTCTGTACGGAGCCTAACACATTTTTGTAAATTCTAAAATAAATATATCATAATATCATAATAAAATCTTAGGCTAAAACATAAAAATTAATGTATCTATTCTTTTAGATGAAAATGAATTGTAATATGCGCAGATCCTGGAATATATATATATATATATATATATATATATATATATATATATATATATATATATATATATTATAAATTAATTGATTTAAAATATGTTTTTTTTTCGCTACACAGTTCCAACCATGTTTCAAAAATAGAAGCTAAAAACCCCGAATTTAATTTTGCAATTAAACACCTAGTGAGCCAAATAAACCTACCTAGGTTTCACCTAAACGGATCGTCAGGGAAAGTAAGGCTTACTTTCCTGACGATCCGTTTAGGTGAAACCTAGGTAGGTTTGTTTGGCTCACTAGGTGTATCTAGGTCTGCTCTACGATTGTACTGAGCGCTTTTGTTAGTTAGTTGTTTACTCTTATCGGGTTTTTTTCTTTGGGCTTCAGACCTGTATCTGTGCGATTTTTTTTGTCGGCAGAAGTTCATGTTTGTAGCTCTTTCTTTTTTAAAACCTTTTTTTCCCTCGAGATTGATTTGATTATTAGCAAATAAAAAATTCGAGGTTTTTCGAAACGAGTCTAGTTATATATATATATATGAAAGAAAAATACAGAAAAAACAAACAAAAATCTGAATATGCAATTATGTAGTATTAATGTTAAAATAAAGTCGACGTCGGACGTTTCGGTCTATTTAAGACCATCTTCATGGACATTTTCATTTAAACATAATTAACATTAGAACTTATAAAAATTTAACACAAAAGACGATGGACATAAGAGCCCAACTAATCAAACAGATAATTGAATTTTTATACACGTGACGACTACGTGATCATATTTAAACGGAACGCTGATCTGTATAAAATCGCATGAGTTATGATGTCTCTTTTTCCAATTGATGTCTTTAGCTCTAACTTGACATGACGATCTTCCTGTTGTGACCTCCTGATTCAGTTTTCCTCTCTACTGTTCCCTTTTTTTTAAATTTATTCACCGTTATCTTGACGGAAGATGTAAGCCCAAAACGATTTTAACCTTTTCTCTTTCTATCTGAATAACAATGAGTTCTCTGATTTTTACGACAATTGGTGTCACGATGACTAAACTTTTTATGTGAAAACCTGGAAAAAAGAAACTCAATTAGTTTAGTGTTTTTTTTTTCTTTTTAGAAATTAAAAAATTTTGTGGGATGGGCAATTTTGCTGTTACATCCGACAGAAATATATATATATATATATATATATATATATATATATATATATATATATATATATATAATAAAAAGGCTTAAACACTAATATTCCATGGTCATAATTTATTCCATTGGAATCGTAAATACGATCCAAATCATCAGTTGGATCGTATTTACGATTCAATGGAATAAATTATGACCATGGAATATTAATGTTTAAGCTTTTTATTATATCCTTACTCTGTCCTAGACATTGAGTTCTACCTGGATCCTTCCTCTTGGAAAATTTTTTTTCTGAAAATATACATGTATGAGAATTTTTTAGATATATTTTTCATATGTATGTATATTTTCCACTAATATTATCTATATATATATATATATATATATATATATATATATATATATATATATATATATATATAATGTGTGTGTGTTTATTCAGTATGAAGTTTTATAATCACTTGCTACATGGATATATATAAACACATGTACACGGCAGAAAGGTACACATCATATGCACATTTTATGAAGATGGTGGAGTACTTTTACCTTTTTAAATAAATGTATAAAAGTACGCACACATTTCTCCACCATCTTCATAAAATGTGTTTGTGTGTATGCGGATGTGGATGCCGACTTTTTAAACAACCATCACTGAGAAGTTTGATCTATAGTTTTAGTCGTCGTGAGAACAATGGCTCTTGAAGTCAACTTGCTTTACATCTTGCTTGACACCTTTTCGTATTTTGATAGTTCTGTAAATACACAGATATCTCTATGCGTGTGTTGTCTGTATGCAGATGCCGATGCAAATGTAGATAACAATCATATCAAATATGAATGTTTATGCACTCTTACATATAGATTCTTTATTTTTCGAAAACATTTTATTTGGACCACCTTTTAACTTTTATTACTCTAAATTGTTAAATCTTTTGTTCTGATGTCGAGATCAAAAATGATACTTTGATTATTTTTTTAAATTCTTTCAACTGTTGGTCTTCCCTTGCTGATCTTTCATGTGACCTAACATCTACCTTACTGCCAAAACTCTATCCCTTCCACACAACAGAACAAAATGTCGAATTACAGTTTAAAGAAAAGTTTTAAAATGTATATAACTTTCATCTATATGATAGACATTAACTCGTTGGCCCTTAACCAAATGAAAGCCTGTCTCTGGTTTTTCGTACACGGGGGGGACGTAATTTTAAGCCCCGTGTCAACTTTAAACTGACTTTAAAAACACACACACACACACACACACACACACACACACACACACACACGCACACACGCGCACGCGCGTGCAGCGTGCGCGCGCGCGCACGTGTGTGTGAATGAAGAAATGCGCAAATAGTATGTCTCTTCTTGATATTTAGCGAATGAAAAGCTTTGTTTACGGAAAATGCCAAATGCCGAATCCGTTGACATAATTATATGAACTGTCAATCATTGAAGATGTGTATTCGGTACGCATGCGCGTACGCATGTCCACAAGTTAAAATTTTTATACGAGTAGAATAGATATATTTTACAGACATAGCCAGGAAGCAGAACAGTAATAATCTATGACTAAAATAGAAGCAGTTTCTTTTCCTCTCCCCCTCTCCCTCTAGCTCTCTCTATGTATGCATATATGAGCGTGTATCGGTGAGTATGTATAATTAAATATATGGCACAGATAATGTTTATGTGCACACATTATAAGAATTCTTTTGAATTTTTACGAGATTATCTCTTGTCATCAAAGTACAATTAAATCTCATATAAAGGTTAATTCAATTTCTGTGAACTTTACCCTGTAAGGAAAGAAGAATTGATGAATTATCTTATATAAAAATTATTTTCAGTCAATAAAGAAAAACGGTGATATTTGTGCTTGAATTTATTTGAAAAATTGATTGAATGCTTGATATATCTGCATTTAAAAATTAAAGGTCTTATATATAAATTAATAAAAATTTATTTATATAAATTTAATAGAACTTTGTAGATTTTTGTGTTTAAATAATGGGTAAATATTTAGGCCGCACCGGGTAGACTTATTAAATAAAACCGTTATTTTTAGAATCGGTAAGTAAACTAATTCATCTATAATCATTAACAGCGGCAATTTAAACATGTAACTTCCATGCAGATAACTAGACTGCCTAAATCATAATGTGGCATCCGGCCTAAGAGGGGAACGATGGATATGATTTTAACAACGTGAGAAATCTAAGAGAAATTGTATGGATGACATGGTTTGTTTCAGGTCTTCGCAGATCTTACCAAGTTCATCGACACTGTATAAACAGATAACTTATGTGGAAGATCTTAAAGCCCATAGGCTGTCCTCGCCACTTCCTTCAGTCGTTTCATGATGGTATAGAGATATCTGTGTATTTACAGAACCTATCAAAATACGAAAAGGTGTCAAGCAAGATGTAAAGCAAGCAAATTGAAAGTCCTTTGCTGACATCGAGAGCCATTGTTGTCACGCCGACTCAAACTGCAGATCAAACTTGTCAGCGATGGTTGTTTAACGAGTCGGCATCCATCATATATACGTGAGGGAACGAAAGGGTTCTTACCCCAGACAAGAATGCATTCCAACCCCGCTCTAATATATATATATATATATATAAACAAATAAATCCAAAATTACCTCACATGGGAAATAGTGTATTTCGGCAGACGATGATATCGGTCGTCTGTCTTATCAACTTCGGTGTGGAATGAGTTCATGTCTATAACGTTAAACGAGACAGGAAGTGGCATTTAACCGCGAAAGCTTACAGATCAGTCCAAATCCAACTTGGTGAAAACAGAATTTATACATTTCAATGTTTCAGTCAAACGAAAAGCACCAGACAGAGGTCAGGGGAGGGTGGAAGGTATCTGTCTTAAATGGAAGAGGTTTTATTAAAATAAACCCGAATATTAACCTTATGACACAAATTTGGAGTAATATGAAAAACAATGAATTTTTAATTTAAAATTAAAAGAGAAATAAAAAATGAATCCAAAAGCAATTTTAAAATATAGATAAAATGATGTAAGGGATTAAAGGAAGAGGCTTAAGCAAATGTTCAAGTCGAGGAAATTTACTAAATTATAATTAATATAGTATAAAAAGATTTGAAAGGGAGAAATTTCAATATGGAAATTAGAATTAGATTTTGTTTTTTTCTGTCAACATTTATAGCGTTAGAGGTGAGTGATTTTGGGTAGCTAATTAAAGTAAAACTATATTATGGAAATATGGTAGCTAATTAAGTTAAAAACTCTATTTTGGAAATTTGTTTTTATGTCAACATTTTTACACACACACACACACACACACACACATATATATATATATGCGTGTTGGGAGGTTGTGTCTGCAGCAATAAATTTATCGCAATAAATTTATTATATTCCTTTATCAATACGCGCGGAGGTGGTGCTAGTTGTTTGATCCAATCCAGTTCCATGAATCAGACAAAACATCTAAACTTTAGATAATTTGTTTTGGTAGAATTCTGGGTCGGTCCGAGTACTTTTCACCGCCTTTTGTATTATTATTATTATTATTATTATTATTATTATTATTATTATTAAACTACAAAAATATTGTCTGTGCAGATTGTTTCCATAAATTTTAACATAACATTGTAAATATTCTTTACACATATACCAAAACTGATGCAAAATGTTTCCGGGAAAATCTTCATGAGACCTGGATCAACTGAGCCTTCAAAACTGAAACAACAGTTAAACTAATCGTGGGCGCGTCAGGAATTGTTGCAAAATTTTGTTCATGTTTCATGTAATATGGTTATCATATTCATTCATATGCATTCTTTGTCCCATTCAAATGTAGTCTGTGTCATGATACTCACTCAGATTCATTCATTCATTCAGATTTAAGGCTTTGTAAACAATGTCCTTGTCAATTCTTTGTATATTTCAAGTTTGAATTAGCAACGAAAACTCTATACTTCACCTCGACCGGAAATATATTAATATGTCCGATCATGGCAAGACTAATCTATACAAATGTATGATAAAATATATATCAAGACAAAACGTTTGATGAGTTTTCGATATGCGTTTTATATACCAAATATGATGCAACTTTATCAACTACCTGGCCACGTGATCGCCTTATGGATATTTTAGTCGTGTTACACACGTGTAGATTGACTCATGAAACTTAAGATGAAATCGAATACTTTATATGTATCTAAACTATTTGGCTCTCTTTTCTTTCGTTGAGATTAAGAAACCTAGCCTTATGACAAACTAGTCATCCAAGAGAAAATCTGATAATTCTATAAAAACAATCCTTTATAATGAAATCGTCTGTTGAATGATGACCACCGACTCTTTCTAAGACTTTATCTCTTAATCCTAACCCTTCATAAAGAAGTCAGTGGACATTTGCACATTGCGGTCAAACTGATTTTCTCGGATTGATCAGTCATATTGGAAAATACATTATCCGTTATGTACAGCGATTTGGTTTGCTTACGGTTTAAAATTTCTTCGACTTTTCTTGTTTGTCATAATCTCAAGGCTTTGTTGTCTCGTCTCCGTTTCATTTGTAATTCTGCCAATCTTGTTTCGATCTCGTATTTGCTTCTTGAATCTTCTGTTTCGACCACCTGTCAGGTCGACTTCATGCCAAATGTAGAAAATATGTTTCCATTATTCGACGACAACATTAGTTTTGCCTTCTTATAAATCCCGTTTTTTTTATAAGTGATATATTAGTAAAAAAATGTTATTGCATATAAATATTTCTATACGCATATAAAAAATCTTCAAATAATTATACTTACCACCGTTTGTTTTAATCAGTTTCACTTCATCTCCACCAGAATATTGTGAAGGTCAAATTAGATATGTTTTTATTTACATTATTCGGACTATTGTTCTCATCTTTGTCGCCATATTCATTACAACGTTTCGGCCGTTGTACGCTCTGGCCTTCTTGGTGGTGGAAATGTCGAACTGAACCCTTTATTTCGCTCACTGGGGTAAACTCTTCTAGTTCCACGTGCCATATTTAATCGATGTCAGTTATCAGTTATTTCCTGTTAATTTCCCTCTGAAAGTTCTCCACTGCCTTAGCCGGGTATTGAACTCACACTCTTTGAGTCCTATCACTGGATCTAACTAACGCCTTTATCCACTGTGCCATGTGCCCTTGAGAAAATATAGACAGATACTAGATATGTTTTATCCTTAAAACATGAAATGACCAATTTAAGATCTGTATTGGTTTAGTTTAGAAAAATTATGCATAATTTAGCTGCAAACAGAACAAAACATCTTTTACAGTCCGCAGATATGAGCAAATGAGAGTCTGTGTTATTGGAAACTTCCAAATGGTGTACAAACTGTTCGCATCGATTTTGCACCCTTAATATTTGAAACATTTCAATATTGGCTATGTAACATGTGTATACTTTAATTAATCAATAGTTAATCATATAGTAATGCTGAAAAGCAGGCGTCGGATATGATTATTTGTAAAAGGAACAATTTCCTTACTACTGACTCCAAATAAAAAGCGCAGTCCTGTTGTAAGATTTGTACTGAGCAGAATTTAGAGACCTTTCAATCGACATATAATCATTCTGAAAGAACGCTACCAATTTTATTCTGTCTACAACGAAGGAATTTTCTAGATATGGTTATAAGTTTTAGGGAAACGTTAAAGGCAGCAAAACAACATTTACCATGCCTAACATTCTAACGAAACGGATAACTGTTGGTAGTCTTCGTGGCCCTTAACAGAGAAAGAAATTCCGTCAATCCTGTCAACAGATTAAAAGTTCGAAATATAAAAATAAAATCACCGCTAGTTTGAATATTAAATCCTTATGTACAAACGTCTCAGTTAATAAACGTTTCAATCTATTAAAGAAACATCTGGTGAAATAAAAAATAAACTAAAATTGTAATTTCGACTAAGAATACAACCAATGTTATTTCACTTTTGATAATAACGGAAATCCGTTAACAAATTTTCATGTCCCACCACAAAAATATAAAAAATCCGATATAATTATAGGTTTTAACTTAAAACAGAATATGTAAGCCTCCGTATTAGCATGATGAAGAAAAATGCATCGAAAATACTTTTAAATCCCTGCAATATCTTAATGATTTGATATATAACGAGAAAACGGAAGCTTACAAAATCTGCAAAAGTAAGAAATAAAACAATAACCTTGATAAAATTAGATATACAATACTATCTACCAACTCAATAACGGCTACAACAGAAAAGAATTAATCTAAACAAAATAGAATATTTGTCCTAATTACTTCAAATAGATTTAATGATTTAACCAACAAAGACAAAATAATAACGACCTAAACCTGAAGCAGGCATGTATCAGTCTGTCAAATGCATTGCAATAAGATCCAGTGTAGTAAAAGAATTCAATATAACTAGGTGTCATGCTGCATAGAGACACACGTGCTCTTTAAATTAAATTATTACCATTTAGGAAGGAACAAATTGTAGGACTTTGAGAGATTGCAATGTAATATTAGATGTCAGTGATGTTTTGATATTAGTAATAGTGATCAAATGAACATCCATAGGCCAAATTTTGTACTTACACTAAATATAAACGACTAGAAAGATTGACACAGTAGCAGAATGACTTCAAGAATGTCAGCACGTATAATGGATGAGTAGGTAGAGAAATGGATGGACAGATGTTTAATAGATGTGCAGGTAGTGTAATGATTAGCCGCTTGTAACTAGATATCGTTATAATACCGGTCTAGTTCGTTAGATCAACAAGAACTCTTTGATGTGTAGCTATCTTTTCTCTCTCTAGCTATGAATTACATGAGATCAGGTTCTTTAGTAGTTGTTGTCAACCAGTCTAGAAGAAGGACAGCTCTAAATTCGAAACCTGAGTAGGCTGTTTGAAGACTTCGTGGCATACTGCTAACAGTTCTGTTATCAGTTCTTCGGAAAAGGGTGGCCGGTTTTGCACAAACTCTCATCACTAAAATCAAAACATATATATAGATAGTCTGGAATTTCAGTTCTTAGAACTGAAATGTTAGAAACCTTATTGGTCCTAATCGACGGCAAAGTACACTCTCTGACGCACATACATACGCGAGTGCGCGCACACACACACACACACACACACATATATATATATATATATATATATATATATATATATATATAATTTAGCATGTACAGAGATATATAAAAATAACATGTATTGTTAAAACAATATAAAAAATATAATAGCTTGTTAAAAAAAATAAATAGTTTTTTATGTTAAATTTAATTATCTTTTTTCTAATATACGAATATCGTTTCGCAAACGTCGTTGTTGTGCGTGGATAAATGGTGAAATATACTAAATTTAAAATATTGGAGAGGAGAGGTAGAATCATAGCAATCGCTAGCCTAATGTAACGCACTTCATTTCTTTCATCAGCTGACACTGATACTTGACGATGATTGAACAACTAGTATTTTGCACTTCAGTGCCAAGGTAAAAGCTATTGTTAACGAACCCCTCATTCCGAATTGAATCTTGGAGTTAACTCTCAACAGAGAAATCTCTGATCTTATGTCGAATTTTATACGTATGGTTATAAAGATTATAGCAATAGTCTGCCAAGATGGCGGACATTGAGAAAGCGAAGACCGGACCCCGTTCACGCAGAAGGCAAACCTAATTTTCTTCTGCGAGAATATTTCACGGCTAATTTATTTTTCGATGCCATTTGTATTCTTGTCACTAATTTTCAGACATCGGCTGCCACAATTGCAAGCAACGAACAGGAATTAAACGCTGGGTGTGAAGAGCCACCAGACAAATAAATCAGAAATTTGAGTGGGAATACAAGATGAAGCCTGAAGATTGAAGATGGCGGTGAAGGAAAGAAGGCAAATAAAAATGTCCGATGGATTCATCCGGTCAAATTCGATAGCTAAGGAATATGTAAAAGCAACATTGGGAAGTTCCGGTCATGAAGTGATGGCTCATTGGAGAGAAGATACTTTACAAGACAGCAATGATAAAGTTCAAACCATTGACTTTTTTTGTTCACCTATTTCTCGATTCTTTATTCTTTTCTACTCAATTCTTTACTTCTAATGTTCTAGTTTTTGCATAAAATATATCTTCCTATTTCTCTTGTCTTATGTTTTTCTTTAATTTGTTTCATTTCTGTCAGTAAGTTTTCTTGGTTTCTGTTTTTCTTTGTTGCTTTTCTTCTGTCATTATTTTCATCACTAAATTCCGTCATTACTTTTTTTTCTTTTTATTCTTGTATTGTTACATTTTCGTGTTCTATAATTTTATAATGACTTGACTTCTTTCGCGACTTTTTTATTCTTTCTATATTTTCTTGATTTTCTTTTTATCTCGAACTGAAGTCATCATAATATTTTTGTCGTGTAATTTTCCACTGATAACTTTTTCTTTCTTTCATTATTCCTTTCTTTCATTCATTCTTTTTCCTCTCAGTGCTTTCTTTCTTTCATTTCTCAATTACTTCTTCCTTTTTATTTCCCTGTTCTTTCTTTCTTTCTTTCTTTTTTATTTCTTTCTTTCTTTTTTATTTCTTTCTTTCTTTCTTTCTTTCTTTCTTTCTTTCTTTCTTTCTTTCTTTTCTTTCTTTCTTTCACTATAAGTTTACATCCCTGTTAATTCCCGCAACTTTTTCAAAATTCCTTTCTCCAAAAGCCTTTAATTTTCTCTCTCGTTTTGTTTTTCCTCCTTTCATTCACTCAACTTCATTTCTTTACTTTTTCATTCTATTCCTTCTTCATTACGTTTATTTCTTACTACTTTTTCTTTCGACGGCTATTTTTTTTTTCGACACTGCCTCATATTATTTTCGTCCTTTCTTTACCACTAATAATTTTTTCCATTTTTTATGATTTTATGTTAACGTGGTAAATCTAGCCGTAAAATACAAGTCGAGAATTCTGGGAGAGCGTTTCTTCTAATTTAAATTTTTCTTTATTTCCCAGAGCGATTTTCTTTCATATTTTTTCCATTACGGACTAGTTCCTTCAGTAGGATTTCTTTCGAGTTCTTCTGCTTCCAGGTGTCTATTTAAAACATGCCAACTACTTCGTTTTTCATTTACATAATTATACTGAAATTTACTTTACTGCTAGTTATTTTTTGTATGCAGTTTTCAAATCTTTTTTTTTTATTTATCGCCTTTCAACAACATTATTTTCATCATCATTTTTGATGCTTTTAAAATAATAATAATAATAATTATTATTATTTTTATTTTCTTTGATTTCTGGCGTTTACACATTTCTTTCCGGGTCCCGCCCAGAGACCTAAGGTTAGAAATGGCGTCATGACACTTTCCCCTGACAAAAAAAAATTACATTACATAGAAAAAGCCCTTCGTAAGGTGTGGGCTGTACTTGTCAGAACAATTTCTCCTTGAGGCATGGACTTCCAGGAATCCCTTCAATTAGTCTACTGTAATATTTTCCAACCAGTCCTAGGGCTCCAATTACAACAGGGATTGTTGATGTTTTCATATGCCACATTTTCTTCCATTCTATTTACTATTGATATAATCCTATACTAAGTATTTAACTGAGACCTGAGGTAAAATAATGTTTTATTAGAATGTTGTTGAGCTTATTAGAGTATGTAATTGATATTCACGAGTACAATCTTTTTTTATATTTCATTTCGTGATTGGTTTCCTTGAATTTTTTTTAATGCGTGTATCAGTATTCGATGTAACACTGCTATCATTTTTGGATATATTGAATTTAAAGATCACATTCTTACAATTTCTATTTCCAGTTTCTTTTTTTTTTTAAATTTGTCAAATTAATTTGATTAGTTGTTTTTATAAGATAGTGTATCCAGGAATTTTCATAATCTTTAATATCTATATTTAAATTCATTTTGAGCTAGGCTAGAGCATCCAGATATTGGATGGTCAAAATTTTTCTTGGTATTTGTAGAAATGCGTCATTTTGGATCTGTCCGATACGTTCAAATATTTACCTACGAGAATCTTGGTGGCAGGCTTTGATCTTGAGCGGCTAAGATAACAGTTTGTTTTTGGTTTCAACGCAGAGCTTCGTAACAACTGATGGGCCAGATTTTTTAAACTTCAGGGACTTGTGCTCGCAATAGCATCGGCTATATTATTTTTTTTTTTTGGTTTTCCATTAAAATTGTTTTAATAATTCCACCCCTAGTAAGACCATAATGCCACTAAGACGGTATTGAGTTTGAAAGAGAATGAGAAGACTTTAGTGAAGAGAAAGGACAATAAAAGAACAGGATTCAGGAAGACAGAACATGGCAATTGACGTTGCATTTAAGTTTTTGAAGATTGTAGTTGGCACGGATGTAAGAAACTGGAAGAGATCTCGTTGGTGAAACTGGAAGAGATCTCGTTGATGAAACCTAGTTTCCAACCTAGTAGTCCGCGGCATCAAAGAGGAAAGCTCGTCTGAACAATTGCCATGAAAATATTTGTAGAAAAGACAGAAGAAAACTACGCCACGGCGTTGGGAAACTGGCTGAAGTCAGGATGATAGGTTAGGATTGATTACATTACAGACCGTTCTCTGAATTTTGTCAATAATCTCGTGATATATAGTAGGAGTATCAGACCAGATATTGCAAAATTATTCAATGCACGGACGAATGATAGATTTATAAATGTGTAGATCAATCTAACGAAAAAAATTATCTGACACGACACAGTGAAGCAACTGTTCTAACAGTTGCTTCAATATAATCGTTCCACTTCATGTCAGTGTGTTCAAGAAGGCACACAGATTTGCTCTCCTGGAGGTTAGCATCAGCCATGTACATGTAGGACAGTAAAAGTTCTCTATGGTAAACCATCTTCACTGATTAGAAATTATTTTCGAGAGTAGCTGCCAATTTTTTTGTCGAACACGTCGGGCTACTAAGACAGGAAGTAAATAATGGTGTAATTGGGAAATGATAGTTGTTGGTCAAATGTATCGGCATTTTGGTTAAGTTGACGTCACTTAAGGTGACGTCACTTGATTTATTATGACAAAACCCCTCCTCACCTCCTGCCCATGTGGGTTTGGGAGGGTCAAACAGATAAGGAAAGAAGGAAGCATTTACAATCAAGTAACGGACAGGTTGAAGAACTTTTTTTTTTTTTTAAGGTGGATAAGCAGAAATATACTTCTCATTTTAAAGATTCGTCAGTTACCAAAAATGACTAGTTAGATAACAAGTAGATTAAATTCAGTTATGTGTGAATAAATGGTTTTAGATTAAACCACAACAGGAACAAATTATTATAAGTACAATCAAAATTTTTTCATAAAAATTATAAGAAATATCGTTACTACTACTATTACTACTAATACTTTTAATGCTACTACTACTACTACTACTACTACTAATACTAATAATAATAATAATAATAATGATAATTATTATTATTATTATATACACGTACATACATGCATATAGTCGACTGCTGGTTTAGTTGGCGTCATTATATATATTTTGCTTTTTATGATTTCGGCCTCTTCATTTGATATTTCGCCTATTATTATTATTATTATTATTATTATTATTATTATTATTATTATTTTTAGTAGTAGTAGTAGTAGTAGTAAACAACATGATTGACGTAACTCTTCCAATATTTTTCAACAGTCAAGAGAAGAGCGCGATTTCAAAAAAGAAAAGAAAAAGTGTTTGACAATATTAAACAAGATTTAAACAAAATATCAGTTTTCTTCAAGTTATATTTAAACAATGTTATTAAGTATAAAAATATATAAATCTACAAAATATTATAAGTCTTTGTACAAACGCTGCTTGTATTGGTAATGAAAAACGGCTCTCCTGGTAATGAACACCACAAAACGAATGAAACGCCACCCGCGTGAATGTATAAAACTGAAACGTGCTTAATATGATAGTGATCGTATTCATCTTGAAATTTTCCGTTATTTGATTAGTTACTAAGAGGAAATCATTGAATTAATCAAACAGCATAATATAAATCTTATGGAACGGGCCGGGAAGTTAATAATTTGCTTACGTCACCATCTTCATGCGTTGTAACGATCGACAGATCAGTAGATTCTTAATATTTTTTTCAGAATGTACACCGTAAGATGTTTATCGAAATTATAGTTGTTTGTAATAAAATGCAAACTCCGTTGATGTCACATTATTATGACTGACATCATACCTGTGTCCATTGAATCTTTTATCTAATTTTTCCGTTGTGTACCTCACATAAATCAAGTCATGTTTGGTATATTGGATGGTGTATAGGAATCCACAGAGGGTGGTAATTGTACATTCCTGTACAATTACCACCCTCTGTAGAAATCGTGATGTTCCTCTTTGAATTAGTGATAGAATTAACTTGACTTATGTTGTTACACTACGCACAGTTTTCCACTTCGATGAATGTTTTCGGGAGTACGACGATCCGAAACTCCATTGTTGTTTTGAGTGTGGACGCTTACATTTGTTAAAATTTTTCTGATGTTTTTATTTATTTTGAAAAAAAACTATAGGCGTGTTGGAAAAAATCTCTTTAAAACACGAATATTTTTGCGCATTGTACTCATAGCTGACGTGTAATATTTTCGAAATGCAGCAAAATTTCGGGGCCAATTTATAACTAATGGGATTCTGTCAGAATTTAAAATTATAGTAATCTTCATTTTTATCTATTTCATTTGCAATTTGTTTCAGTCGTGATTCTTGATATCCGCGCTTAATATAATGCCGGATAAAATTATTAGCATGCTTCCATTAATCTTTTAGCTCCGAGCAAAGGCCATTTTGCTGTATGAGATAAAACAAAATCCATGTAGCCACTCAGAGATTTTTTTTTTCAACAGATTTTTTCAGTACAACATTCATATCCACTACAAATCGGGCGTAGTGGAGGAAATTTATCAATTTTTCTTTTTCAGTTTTTTAGTAGTACTATTATTATTATTATTAGTAGTAGTAGTAGTAGAGTAGTAGTAGTAGTAGTAGTAGTAGTAGTAGTAGCAATTTATTTCTTGTCAATCTTCTTACCAATATTTTCTTCACTTGTGGCTGTTGTTTATACTACCTTTTTATTACTTATTTTGCTTATGTTCTTGTTTTCAATTTCTACGTTCATGAATGCAATATCAAATCCTCTTTATTGTGGTATCCCGATTCTTTACCATTATTCCTCTGCATGAGCAATATCAATATTTTTACTAACAATTCTTCGCAATAAGTTTTCTTATCATAGTATTTTTGTTATTCCTTTTCGCTGCCACAATAATCAGGGTTTCGATTATTTCTTTTTTTTTTAACTTCTAATCTTGTTTCAAATCTATTTGAAACTATCCAAATAATGTTGCGGAATTATTTCATAAATCTCGATATTTATACATATTTTGACTCTTTCGTCCTGAGCTGGTTTGGATGGTCTGTTTAGATTTAAAATTCGCACAGATTTCTTTTTTGTTTATATTCTAGAACAGCCAGTTTTTGTACTTCTCTTAACTTGCTACATTGTCAAATCGCCCTAATTGGTACAGCTAGCAATAAATCACAGTTCCTTCCCAGTGGTATCTTCTGACTTGCTACATTCATTTATAATATGATCGGGAGAAAAGATATTTGTTATTGCATCTATTTTGTCTTTGATTCAATTCCTTATGATGCATTTATTCGCTTCAGCTTCCTTTTTCAAGTGTCCATTTTACAACCATGTATGTGTCATTTAAGTCCGCAATTATTTTTACTTCTTTTGTCTCTATTTTTGTCTATCTTCTTTTATCTATATTTTTATTAATATATTTTCCATCTATTTTTGTTAGTTTTCCGATATAAAATTTAACATTGTTTTTCGACAGTTTCCGCCTTCATTACTATTTTATTTTTATTCTGCTATGTGTAGTTTTTCGTTCCTTTGATAGTTAAATTGATATTGTTTTAGTACTAAATTCTATTAGTCTCCTTTCATAAAGTTTATTGACTTAAGCACTTCGATGTAGGCATCAATGGAGGTCAGTAGGTTCCCAGTTCATTGTTCTAGAATTTAATTCTACTGTGTTGAATAAAAATTCCGATTGATTCTACTGAAAAGACAAGCAAGTTACTTCCCACTAAATATTTGTTATTTGTAGCTGTAACTAATATAAAAATAACGGCTGTGACGAAAGTAAACTTCAAGAAAAACATTTATTGACTACATGCTACTAGAAATGCAAGAATGTAGCTTAAGTGCAAAAACATTTCTGCATGAATATAGCTGAAATACAGAGTTATCTGCTTGAAATTAATTTCGGAACAAATTGAATTTCAAGCGGATTCAACAACACGGCTTACTATTTAAAGAAAAATTCTTCTGAATATAAATAAATATAATTATCTATTGTTTAATATTCATAATTGATACATAAAATATTTATAATTATATATACTTTTCTGCAAATATTTTCTATCAAGAGCGTACAGTTAAACCACGTGACTCGATAACGTACGGTACCATCATTTGATCACCTATAACATTGACCTGTCTTGAACAGATGAAAACAATTTTCTGTAGAGAAGACATGATGCGAAATAGATTATATATTATTCATTTTTATCTCTCTCCTTACTCGCTCTTTTTTCTTTTTTTTTTTTTTTTGTTTCTTTTCTTCTTCTCTGTTCATTAATGTTCATGAGTTTTGCAAGGTCACGAATTGGGAGCATCCATTTAAAATCGAACATTAAAGAATTGGCTTGCGAAAGGATTAAGAGATGGTCATTATTTCCTCAGTGACTTTATAATCAACTCTGTTCCCTCTCCAATTTCCACGCCACAAACTTAGCCATTCTACTTTCCTTTTCAATGTTTTTCAATAGCACTTTTTATTATGATTTGATCATCTTTGCTCTGTTTCTCTTCACTTATCATCTTTAGAAAAATAGATCAATAGTTTTGTATCTTGACGCATTAGGTACATTTGAATTGAATTTTTCACTGTAGAATTTTTTAGTAATTTTTACTTGTGTGTTTGATATTAACCAATGAATTAAGTGTACTGATAAAAACCGAAATTGTAAAACAAATATTTGTACAAAATAAATGCTTCTTTTTTTTTTCATCTGTTTTGTACGAACGTAAAAGATCCTTTAAGTGCATCATGACATTTGATGCATAAGACAAGAGAAAAAGTTGCCATGAAGACTTTTCTAATAACGGTGGGTTGCGGTCGGCATAAAACTCAAACTTCCTACTTTTTTCATGAACATAATTTTATACTTTGGTAAAACATTATAAGATAAAAGAGAAAATGTCAGGCACATAAAAAGAATTGAAATTATTGCACTCTCTTTTCATTTTTTAGTTACCTATATTTCTTATGTCATCTTTTCTTACCATTTTTCCTTTTTTCGTTTATTTAATCTTGTTTTTCTTTCGTTTCTCTATTTTTTATATGTACGTACCTGAAAGATTCGCTAAAAAATGAACATACATGTTGAAAAAGTGCCACAAAGTTAATAAAAAAGAAGTGTTATCGTCAAAATCTTTATGAAAAGGAAAGACCAAAAGATTTTTTATTATTAAATTATATTTTTCAATCCTTTTGAGAATCTTCAAATTTTTTGTTAAACTTTTTTTTTCTTGCGTCAGCGGGTGACCATAAATTTAGTATAGGAAATTTTAGCGGCTTTGATTTGGAATTTCTTGCAAAAATCAAATAACTGTCGGATTTTAATGAAACACCCAGGACTTATTAACAAATGAATTAAATTATTTTATAAACGTTTCTTTTTTAGAAAATGTTGGTAAAAATATTTTTTTTACAACCGCTACCCTCCCTCTTATTTAATTTTATGAAATTTCGAGAAATTATTTTTTGTACAATTTTATGTTTATATTAGTTATACCGAAAATCTATTCTGAAGCATAAATTAAAGAATGCAATAAAACTAAGACATTATTAAATTAGGAAATCTTTTAATGCCTTTTACGAATAAGATATATTATGGACACTATTATCTTAAGAAAATATTTTTCGCTAAATTATGAATTTTTACAAGAATTGTTTTCATTTTTAAAAATGTTAATTAAAATAAATTATAAAGTTTTAATCTTTTAAAATTCTATAATTTGTACGGGTTAGGTGATATTCTTAGTAAGTGAAAACTATATTTACTAATCATGAATGGAAAAGCTTTCTACAGTTCATCCATATCATCCTATCCTCAGTTCATAGACTCAAAATATTTTAAAAAATTGATTTTATTTGTGTATGTATTAACATGCCGATTTTTGTAAATACGGATGTCCATACACGACATTATCAGAAAATAGGAGCTGTAACTCTCAGTGCCATGGGTGATACACGTTTAGGTGATCATGTACCTTTCGACACATGACTGACGAGGCAGATTTTTTCCCGCAGTAGATTGCCATTTCTTTCTGCGGTAGGCCAGTTGCCATCCAAAGCTATAGAACCCGGACTCTCCTGCTATTTACCCATAGCTGGGGCGCGGCTAGAAAAGGATTCATACCTTTCCCAAATATATTAGCACGTAATTCCTCAGTCCAAGCCGCTCTCCATTACTCCACCGCGCGATAACTATAGTAAATTTAAAGCCAAAATACCTAAATTCCGATAAAACATTAAATCACTTTTAAGATTGCTAGGTAGTTAAAAAAATATACTTAAAAGGCGATCACATTATATTCGTCAAGTAATTTTACGGATATATCGACAGCAGAAGAAATTAGTTAAATTTCCCAAACATCAGTCTTCAGCGGAACTGTCAACATCTCATCAAAAATCTCACGTTCGTGTTAAAAATGCTTTTCTGCGATATTTTATACTGCAAGTAAGTTATATTTATCTCGAATCAGATTGATTAAACATTCTTCCTCAAGTTTCAGACAAGTATATTTTATTTTAGAAAGATTTTTTAATAAAGAAAATTACGTTGTGCTGGGAGAATTGTAAGTAGGGCTAAATCAGAGATTAAAATAGACTCATTTCAAACAATTTAAATTAAAAGCAACGCGTTTTACTTATAGGAAATATTAAATTTAATTTATTAGATTGAAATTAAAATTAAAATAAAAGCTCCAGAAAGATTATTCATTTTTAAAAATTCATTTTAAAACTTAGGTATGTCTTTTCTTTGGATGTACCCAGTTATATGTGACTATTTCTTGCTTGTTTATCTTTTTTCATTCTTCCTTACTATACTTCTTTTCCTCCTAAATATCCTTGCCTCTTTCTTTTCATTTTTTTTTTCTACTAGATTTGTTTATGCTCTCCTTCATTTCTGCAATGTTTTATTTCCTAAACTCACTGACCTAGGGCAGCGGTAAATAGAAAATTAAATATATTTGCTGAATGGAGAGATGTTACGAGTGAAAATGAATCAAAGAAAAATGAATAAAAGAAAATGAATCAAGAATAAATGAAAGAATGAAAGCGGAAATGAAAAACGAAATTAATAAATTACGGAAGAGCAAAGAAGATAACAAAAGAAATGAAAAGAAAAGAATAGTGACAAAAAGAAATGGGTAATCGAATTGAACAAAACAAAGGAGAAATAGAAAATAAATGTATAAAAAATAAAATAAAGGAAAAGGAGAAAAATGAATATTAGAAAAATGTAAAAGAAAAACAAAGAAATTACTTACATAAATGAAAAAGAGGAAAAAGAAATACAGAAAAAAATAAATAAAGACGGAAAGAAAGAAAACGTGGTAGCATAATTACAGGAACAGAAATGTAAGAGAAAAATGTGTGTTGGCGATCTTTACTTCAAATCTGGACACGTAGTCCCCAACAGAGGTTCGGAAAGACACATGACTGTGCAAATCAGTTCAACCAATCGGTAATCGAATTCAGCATGATCTATTAGCAAGCTACACGAGATCACTGGGGATCATTTTGTTGTTGAAATAACAGCTATAAACCCTTCTATCCACCCAACCTGTCCATCGTCAAACACACCCATACAAACTCAATCCTGTCTTCAGGAGTGAACCATAGATATATTTTGAATACTCTCCCCTTCCTTTTCTCTCATATTATATATATATATATATATATATATATATATATATATATATATATATATATATATATATATATGTATATATATGTATATATATATATATATATATATATATATATATATATATATATATATATATATATATATATATATATATATATATATATATATATATATATATATATATATATATATATATATATATATATATATATATATATATATATATATATATATATATATATATATCTGCCAGTATGTTTATTTATATCTTTATATATGCTTGCTGGTCAGACAGTTTCTTTTGGTTTCATTGTGTTTCTCTCTCTTTCTCTCTCTCTCTCTACCGCTCTTCCCACCTATCTATCTTTCTATCTTTGTTAGTTCAAACTTTCTCCTCTTTCCATTTTTTACTCCCCATTTACTCACTCACGCCTCAAATGAATTAAACTTCCTGTCTTTTGTTTTACAGATATTTAATAATGGTACAAAATTTCACTAGGAGGAATGTGTTATGTGCACAGCACATCTCTCCTACTGATGCAAGGCTCACTTTCTTTTTCTCATTTTATGGCAAATAAACAACATGATGATTCTTGCAAGAAAATAAAATGAAAAGTTGCTTTTTCTTAGATTACCATCACAATTATAACTGTTTTTATAAGAAAAAATTCTTGCACACTTTTTTAGAAAATGCGAAAAATATTGAATTGAGGTTTGCTCGAATTATCAAATAAAATGTACAAATATTCTTTCAATTACAATTCCTTTAACAGAAGTGGTTGGTATACCCTAGTGTTTGGAGAAGTCAGGCGTCTTTATTTTGGTAGAAATTGCATTTTTCCTACAGACTTATTTATTTTAGATTCGTAATTTCAGCCGTTGCATCGAAACCTATTGTTCAGTTATTGAGTTCAAGCTAAATTTAAACTGAAATTTCTTTTTGGTATGGACTTAATTTCACTTAGGCTGCATTATATACTCCGACACTGAGCCATAAGAATATTATAACCAGTAAAGAACACATTCGCTACACTCAAAATGGTCCTCACGGAGAACCTGCTGTTAGATATGAAAAGAATAAAGGAAAAGAAGAAAAATGAAAGTAAACTTTTTGTTTTAGAGCTTTCCTCATATTCTACCTCGAGGATTTCTTCTGATAGCTCCGACAATCTTGATATATTCGTAATTAATGATACTTATTATTCTACAGAAGAATTCTGGGAATACCATAGACGGAAAATTTGAGCAGCGATGAAGTTTTAAGAAAAATGGAAACGAAAAGGACACTTTCATTCAGGTCTAGAGATTTCTGGGACGCATAATGAGGAAATTGGGTTTGGAGAATTTGACACTTAATAGACATAGGCAAGAGGAGCAGAAGAATATAGGGAGTTTGTGTAAATCTATAGCATAGCATGGAATGGGGGTAGTAAAGGAAAAACATTGCTTAGAGCGACAAAAATAGGAATCAATGATCGTTTATATCCTGAAGGGACACGACACATAAAAGATGTTTGATAGAACCGGATTCTGTAAAAAAAAAAAACAAAAAAAAAAACTGATAATCAAGGGTTCAACATAACGAAAGTAAAAATAAATTTGAAGGGAAATACTTCTCAGAAATTTAAAACCTTTAATCTCTATATAACAGAATCCAGATTTTATATTTTTATAAAGATATTTGAAGAATTGTGCAGTTATTCAGTTCGTAGTATGATTAAAATCAGACCTAAAACACCCGAACTTCACTCGACGCAATTTTTCATATAGAAGTGTAACAAATAATATTCGCTATGGATTAAAAGTATATGCAAAAGGGAACAGCTAATACCTAACATGTTGATAAATAAGCAACGACTGGGAGTTGAAAGATTGCACGAACATACATAGGTGTAGGTTTCGAATTGCTTTGTCACCAAATTTGAAATCTCATTTAATCTGGTACGAATGCATGCTGTTTCAATTGTTTAAGATACTGTTAATTCAAATACTCATTTCATCACATGTCATTAAAGACATGTGATTGGTTTGCATTAAATTAAGGGTAAATGTTGTAAATGTTTGTGGAAGTCAGTGACAGCTTAGTGAAAGTAACATAAACTCAAGGAAGATCAGGGACCCTACCAGAATTCAGATATCATTTAAAGAATTTTTTTCTGATACAACACATATTTATCAATTAAATCTCCTAGTCGTGTCATTACTAAGCACTAGCATCCTAACTGGATGATCAGTTAGTCTGATAGTCTATCAATGGAAGAAACATTTTAACAATGCGTTATGTCTCTTTCATCATTTACCTAAAGAAAAATACACTGCACTCTCTCTGCTGACTGACCACTAATTTCGACTAACTCTTTCTATTTATCCATTGTAACTACCACACATCATTGACTTGTCACTTTTCCCAAGCAGCCGATTTACGTTGTCCTGGCTCATCTATTCTTCCCCGCGACACTGATAGTGATGGGAACATTATATGGTTTTCGATATTAAATTGGGACTCCATGTCGCATGTCTGGTCCTGCCGTGTGCCTAACGTTTTTGGGAGAGCGCCCGAATCATTGAACCTCCTTCATCCACCCACCAATTCAGACATCATACTTTCTTAGCCATGCCATACCCACATTTCACATCCTCTGACCCATTCCCTGATCAAAACCCCGAATTTGTGCTATCTCCACCTTCCCCTGAAATATCCCCTTCCCCACCCGAAAACTCCAGCCACGCAAAGTGATGACGAGCTTTGGTCCGGTCCGGCCCTGGTCACTCTCTCACTCTCAGGGCACACTTATTGCCGTACGAATTAGTTTAAACACATACAAGGAATTTGAAAGTGGTGCTTTGGACGCCATCCAAGCCAAGCCAATAAATCAACCTATGATAGGGGGGAAGGCTGAAATTTTCGAATTATCCCCCATATACAAGCTAATTACTGCAGGGGCTCAGACTGGACCTGATCCAGCCCGCTACTTGAAGACCAACTACTTAGTCCATTACCGAGTCTTCGACAACTTTTGCTTTGTTTTCATTTTGCTCGTTTGCCACACACTGCCTTGTCACACAGTCTGCATAACGAGATATGCAGTCGAAATAGGCAGTCGCTACATACTCTACTTTGAAAAAGATGATGATGATGATGATGGTATGATTTTTGTGCTTTCTGTTTGTAGTAATGATGATTATGATCGCTGTCATCATGAAAGGTTATATCGATAATGATATTGATGCTAATATTAAAATGTGGAATATAGTGACGGCGACGTAGATTGAATTTCTGATCAATGCGATTTGAAAATTGAGCACAAGCTTAATACACTGGTAGTTGGTCTGGTGTATACTTTGTAAAGTCATTGCGCTTAAACATACATTCATAAATTGGACAGATATACAAAGAAAAATTAAATAACTATACACAAATGGACTGACTTGAGTACGCATATATTTACATGTAATAGAATGTCTTTTATGTAAGACATGCATGGCATAGTAAAGTCGATCATTACTGAATGCCACACTTTTTGCGACTATTAAAGCTATTAAGTAAGCGTGGAACAGATGCAAAAACATATTTTACCAAGATTTAAGAAAAAATTGTCCAAACATAAATTCATTCATTTATGGATAAGTTCTAAAAGTTTCATTAAAATCTGACTAATATTTGATTTTTGCAAGAATTTCGAAATTTTATTTTTCATCACAAAAAGATGCTCAAATTTCCAGTACAAATTTATGCTCCCATGTTAACACCAAAATAACAAGACTTTAACAAAAATTTTGAAGGTTCTAAAAAGGATAAAAATGATTTGTTACATTAAAATATCCTTTGAACTTTCCACTTAATAATAACATAAATACTTCGACGATCAATTTTGGCTTTTATTAAGAGGTGGGCTTTTCTCATTATATATGCTAATTTTTATCGAATCTTTGGAAGTACCTATATACAAACAACACACACCTATATATATATATATATATATATATATATATATATATATATATATATATATATAGAGAGAGAGAGAGAGAGAGAGAGAAAGATGCTTAACGTAACCTAGAGGAAAACCACTGAAAATGAAAAAAGGTAATATAATTATTTTTTCTATCTTCCAAGCGACAGTAGGAGGACATACGCAACTACCTTAAACAACAAGCAGGATAGAGGCAGATATAGTAAATCGATGGCAGGTGAAGCGTGAGAAAAAGAAAAAGAGAAATAGCGATTGAGCTTGTCCCGAACTAGCCTTGGTTTACAAATTGTAAGAAGTACCGAAAGAATGAAAGAAATAATTTTAGAAGAATCACCACATAACTGAAGGACAAACATTAAATTAAATTAAACCCCACAAAAAGATGCAAGAAAAATAAATATAGGGAATAAATGAATATATGTAAAAAACAAAGTGATAAAATGAAAGAAATGGTTTCAATAAATGTATTTCAAATGTAAAGTGCGCTTTAATTGATCGTTTATGAGAGAGTAGAAACAATAAAGCAAGTACTTATCCATCGGGCGTCAATGTCATGTCATCAATGGTCGTGTATGATAATCTTGTGCTTCAGAAAACGACTTCATATTTGTAATCTAAATCAACCGTTAAAGTTAAATTGTTTTTAAGAAGGCAAAATTGAGTCAAGTTTTGTAATAAATAACTGTAAGAACACAAAAATCGTCCAGCATCAAATTTTCTTGAAGTTTCCATCAAAGTACGACTGAAATTCAAAATAATTACTTTTAACTTCAATACCAGGCATTAGAAAGAAATTCCATGCATTTCAGGCACAAAACAGATTTTGAAAAAAATGCATCTGGATATCTTGAATTAAATTGCACATAAATGAACAGATTGTTATGGAAAAAATAACATATAATCGAATTAGGAGGGGGACTGACAGTAGTAAAATATGGTTTTTAGAATAGATTTATTTGTATTTAATGAATATAACTTGAACCAATATCGCAATATTTTTTTTTATTTTGATCCTAACTTTGGGTCGTTGCAATATATATGCATATCGCATTAATAGACCTGACAAAAGCAACAATTTTTTGTCGACTTCAGTTCGAAAAATTTGCAGCCAAAAACAAAAATATCAAATGCACATTCACCTGAAAAATGATGGAAAACTCACTTGTTATTATAAAAAAATAAATATACGTAATTGAATCGTAATTGTGGCATAATGACAGTGATTAACATGTGAAAACATTAAGAAGGCCAGAGAAATCAACAACTAAAACGTATAAAAATGGCTTACAAGTCAAAACAAAGGGACAGAAATAATCTATATGGAGATAATTGTTAGAATTGGAAATTCAGACAACCGTTGTGTTTATTAGAAATAAATAGAAAATTGTAGAGGGCTAATATTCTAAGTTCCCATTTTAAAAAGTCAGCTAGGAATCCTTCTAAATAAAAAATAAGATAGTTATGAATTTATCAAATATGGACATAAATTATCAGGTGAGAGTTCCGTAGGAATACATTTAATGTGAAAAGATGTCCCGACAGATATTCGACAACAAGAGAGTACGTCCAATAAAGAAGAAAAAAGAAAGAGAAAGTAAGGGAGATGAAATTGAAAGAGAAGGATTTTAAAGAATTTTGTTTTCATTATAAATGGTCAGGAATATACATTTGGCATGAGAAGTAAGAGTAAATATTTCCAGATATCTGAAAGGTTCAATCTGTGTCAGCCCTATCCGTTTTTACCTAAACTGGAAAAGATTTAATGTTAAAGAAACGACAGTAATAAAGATAATGGGGATGATTTTTTAAAATAATGCTGAATTATGGAAACACGAGAGGGGAAAATATACTGTCTTGGTTTTAATAAGACTAGATGAAAAGGCATTTATAAAAACCTACTTCCTTTTTATTGATTTGCAATGTGAGATCTGTAGAAAGCGTAAAGGAAGAAAGTATCAGAAAGAAAGAAAAATCAAAATTTAAGAAAGCAAGGGAAAAACTGAAAGCGAAAAGACGGAATAAGAATAGATGAAATGAAGGATAAGGAAAGGAGAAGAAAAAGAGCAAAAAATGAGAAAAGAAAAAGTGTAAACGGTTAAATCGATCAATATTAATATAAAGAAAAAAGATTTGAAAGAAGTAAAAGGGAAGAAGTTTCAAAAAGAGATAACTGAAAAAAAAAATAATAAAATTTAATAAATAAAAAAAGATTGTAAAATGAAAGAAAGAATGAAGTATATTAAAATCAGAAAAAACGAATGCATAAAAGAAAGAACATTTAAGAATAAAAAAGCAAGAAAGCAAAACAAAAAATATTCTTAGGATGAAAGAGTGATAAAGTGCATAAAAAAGAAAATATTTTCGAACATATATCTCATTTATTCTCTTGGCACGTGTTATTAGATATTTCCATAATGAAACCCTTTTTTAAAAATGGCGATCGCACACTAGATGAGAGTGATTTGAATAACAATAATAATAATAATAATAGTGATGGGTGAGTAAATGGCAGGATGTCAGGATTTCCTTATGCATCCAGTGCTGGCATATATAAAGATAAAGTGTAGCAGGGGAGCCATTGTGTTATAATGTTGTGGAACTAGCTTGTCAGGTGAGTGGCCATAAAGGGGGTGTTGGTGAAGCTGGTGATAGAAGAAAGTGTAAGGTTGTAGAAAGTGTGTAATATGAACCGAACGGGTGAGATTTATATGAGGGTATTTATACTTTCAAGTTTTGATCCCCAGGGATGATAGACAAAGTACAAAGTATATATATATATATATATATATATATATATATATATATATATATATATATAGATAGATAGATAGATAGATAGATAGATTAAACCTGAATTAAAATGAAGAGGCATTTATAATTTGATTAATGGTATGAAGGAGAAAATTATTTTTGAGTAAATGGGGAAAATAAAATCGTCAAAAGAAAAATGTATTTGTAGAAAGGTGGCATACATGCATATTCAAATAGGCTAGTATTCACTGTGAAAAACTTATAAATATTGATAGGTTGAATATATTGTGATACACTGAGATAAACTTATAATTGTATCAATTTAGCGAGAGATAATAATATTAACTAAAATAAAGACCAACTCCAAATGTCTGTGTATGGAATATGTAAAGGGTTATCGAGGACAGATATGTAAATTGTTGATAGATAAAGAAGATAGGAAGAGAATGAAAGTGAGGAAGAGAGAGGGAAAGTAGGTAGATTAGTAAATCATAATGGTCATAAATAACAACTAATCAATATACTGTGTGATAAAGTTATTTAGCTATCTATCCACACACACACACACATATACACAGACGCATACACACAAACTTTTCAAAAATATAATGCTTGTATATATAATATAATTGCTTTTAACAATTTCTGAAGAAGTTATCAACATTTTTCTTATAGTCAGTTTCCAAAATATTTTAAAAATCGTTATGACTCCTGTCAAAATACTATTGAATTAGTATAACTTCAGTAACCGCGAATAAATTGACGGATATATCCTGTCATATTTACCTTATCTCTTTTATTTCCCTGAATTTTGTATTTCATCTTCTCATTTCCGTCTTCCTTTTGCTTAAGTTTTTATCCACACTCTTTATTTTTACTAAATATATGTTCTTTTTCCCATTTTCTTAATACACGAAGTCCATTTGCTTATCTCTCTTTTGTAATTATTTTTTTTCCTAATTTGATTCTCTCTTTCCTTCTTTATTCCATTAATTTTGTTTAACTCTATTTAATTTGTAACTTTTTCATTTGCCTTTTCTTTCTCAATTTTCCTTTTTTCTTTCTCGTCACTTGTTTCGCTATTCATTTTGTTTCATCGGCAAAATTCAATTCAAACTCACCAGCCATCAGCCAACATGCAAAAATGGTTAAATGTGAATTTCAGAATAATTTCTTGTTGGTTTAGGCTAAAAAACATCAAAACACAACTTTTATTTTCTTCTTCTTCTTCTTCTTCTTCTTCTTATTATTATTATTATTATTATTATTATTATTATTATTATTTAATTATTTTGTTTCCTTGCTCATATATTATTATTCTTTCTCCTAAATTTTCTGTCATTTTTTCCTTCGATAATCTGCGTCGGCGTACTTTCTTTATTCTCTTTTCCGTTTCTTATCACAAAGCGTCCATATTGATGCAAAGTGGGGAAACATTCTAGACTGTTTCAAGTAGCCCCATTCCGATTTCATTGACCATAAATGATATGGTCACATTTCGGATGGAATTCCAACAAATAACTTTGCCCACCCACTAACTACTACACGGATGTTGAGGGGACGGTCTGGGCTATTTACCAACGCTTCACTTTTACCATCGAATTCAAACATCCATCACCAAAAATTAGCATGCAATAAGCGCTCATAGTTTTTATTTCATCCCTTGAATCACGCAATTTCTCACACACGCGCACACACACGAACTGATGCACAGACACGCCTGTAAAAATGTACAATCATCTATAAATGCATTTGCACTAAAATATTTACACATATGTATATCAGAACATACACACAAAAGTAAGTCAATGAGTATATCTATGAATACCTTTTTTGTAGCATTAAACAACCATGAATACAAGCATACATAGTGTAAATGCATACGAAATGATTTTCTATATATGCGGATGTATGGAGAATGCAACAGTTAGCGTCTTGGGAGTGCAATTAGCGATCCAAATTCAAATTGCCGTTTATTCTGTTTTATTCATTTTGCGCTGATGTCGTTGAGAAGGTCATGGAGCAATATTCCATCTGTTAGTTAAATTTCAGTGCTGACTAGTCTTCTCTGAGTTGGGAGACAGCCAGTTTAGTAGAAGGAAAACTCTGAATGCAAACCTGAGGAGGGTTTTTGGATACTTCATGACACGTGGTGTACTATTTCACTGTTACAATTACTTCGAGAAGTATGCAAGGTTCTATACAAGCCGTCACCATTACAACCCAATCAATTTTGTAAGTAGTTTTGCAGTTCATTTACAAAACTGGAATATTATGGCCTCATACGATAACATGGAAAGGAGAATCAATCTCACATATATATATATATATATATATATATATATATATATATATATATATATGTATGTATGTATGTGTGTGTTTGTGCCTCTCTGTGTGTTTGTGTGTGTGTAGAAAAGAGAGATATAGTTAACTGCACGTAAATTTAAATATGAATTTACGAATGGAAGAAAGAGAAGAGAAGGAGGAGGAATGAAAGTTGAATGAAAGAGAAAATAAAAGCCCAAGAATGAGCCCGAGAATTAAGTAGTAGCAGCAAATAGCAAGGGAAATAGGATGAAAGAAAGAGGACGAAACGTAAAAAAATAATATAAACAAAACAAAGAGAGTAGGGGATGAGAAGAAAGTTGCCGAAAGACTGAAAAAAAAAAAAGAAAAATCAAAGTTAAACTTAAAATACACTTTATTTTGCAGACAACAAAGGCTGCGTACCTTTGTAGGCATTCTCTCAGAAACCGGAATAGGCAAATTAGAGTATCAGCACTGCTTGAAATTCCATATGTTCTTGAAAATTGATAACTAGATTGCGGTGAACTTATTTGATATTCAAATTGTATAATGGGCCGAACAGGAACATTTCTGGACAGGATGTCGTATTTAATTGATAAACTGCACTATCTGAATTACTGACTTGTTTTATTTCCCTATCGTTCCCTTAAACCCCTGTCACTATCTGTCTATCTGTCTGAATCTCTCTCTATTTATATAAATATATCTTTTTGTGTGCCTCTGTTCTCTGTAGATTTGTCTGAATGAACTTTCTTTCACTAACTCTCTCCCTTTCTCCCCCTCTCTGTTTCACTCTCTCTCTCTCTCTCTCTCTCTCTCTATATATATATATATATATATATATATATATATATATGTGTGTGTGTGTGTGTGTGTGTGTGTGTGTGTGTGTGTGTAATTTCAGTTATAACTAAAATATATATGTATAAAAGGACAATATGATTAAAACCAAAAGGAAAAATTGTCTTTGAAGGACTTTATCAAGGCAAATATAAGGGTTTTGCAACAAGTATTTATAAACAAAAATAAAAATGTTGTTTTCAAAATTTTTAAATTCAAGAGATGCTCCTAAATATTCATCAGGTTAACTGAAAAGTCTAGGTAAATTATGAAGAATATGCTAAGTGATGTAATTTAATGTTTAAGAAAAATCAGTAAAGGATGTTGGATCTTTTCATGAAATTAATATTTAAATTAATTTAGTTTGTGATTAATTTATGTATTTTAAATAAGAGAAGGTTATTAATTTAACCGTTTTCTTTTATTTTTTTTGTATCAAAATAAAATAAATACGTTATTTTTTAAAAGTAAATGGCCTAAAGTTGTCAGAAGACTTAATTACAAATTCATCCAAATTCAAACCATTGATTACGCAACTGTAATTTCTTTTTGCTTCTTTCAAAAATTTACCAACGGATTACTGAAAAATCATATTACGGATTTCATTATTAAAAACAACCTACGTAATGACTCGGATTTCAACAAAGAACACATTCATGGTCTAATTACAGCCACACTCAAAAAAACTAATTAAACCACAGATATATGAAAGTCCTGAAAGAAGTATTATGTACACTATTTACATTATTCGAACTATTGTCCTCATCTTTGTCGCCATATTTATTACAACGTTTCGGCCGTTGTACGTTCTGGCCTTCTTCAGGTAGTTCGAATGTCGAACTGAACCCTTTATTTCGCTCACCGGGGTAGACTGTTCTGTTTCCACGTGCCATGTTTAATGGATGTCAGTTATCAGTTATCTCCTGGTAATTCCCAAAAAACTGGGATAGGCGGGTACAAGAAGAGGACAACAACACCCAGAAAACAGTCTCCCTGCCTTATGTGAAGGGGTTATCAGAGAAAATACAAAGGATCTGCGGTTCATATAACATCAGGACAACCTTCAAAAGACGACACTTCGCAGATATCTCTCCCGAGTAAGACCCCACATAGAGGAGAACATGACTAAAGACTGTGTGTACGCTATCCCGTGCAGCTGCAGAAAGAAATATAAAGGGGAAACAGGCCGCCCCCTTAAGGTAAGGCTTCAAGAACACCAGAAAGCTGTAACGCTGGAAGTGAAAAAATCAGGCATGGCTGACCACATATGGAGAGAAAAGGGAGATCACAGCCCTCTGTGGGATCAGGTTGAGATCATAGACAAGGAACATCATTGGAAAATTCGTACACTTAGGGAATCAGCCCATATGCTAGGCCACAAAAATCTCTTAAGCCGACCAAGCATAGAAATGAATACAATGTGGGAACCAGTAATAAGGAGTGCCAGAGAAAAGTGATAACAACAAAAATTACAATATGATCTCTCGTAAAAGCATATAATGATGACAGCAAAAATTGCAATATGAGCACTGGTAAAAAATGGTTGTGAAGACATTAGGTTTATAATACCCGGAAATTCATACACAGGTGTCTTCAAGGACACATGGCATTGATTAGATCCAGTGACAGGACCGAAAGAGTGTGAGTTCAATACCCGGTTAAGGCAGTGGACATCTTGCAGAGGGGAATTAACAGGAGATAACTGATAACTGAAAGAAATATGAAATCATTCAAGTGTCAGAAATTCTAATTTATTGGACCTTAGTAGCAATGCTCAAAAGTCCAATGTACAAGAAATTCATTTGTGTGTGTGTGTGTGTGTGTGTGTGTGTGTGTGTGTGTGTGTGTGTGTGTGTGTGTAGGAATAGTGTTAGGGTTTCTTACGATGTTGGAATGTGGAGAATAACGTGACACCAAATAATAATAATAATAACAATAATAATG